>CANSNZ010001144.1:0-113449 GCA_947646795.1 Beta lomatogona
TTTTGCTTTTCATGTTCAATGTACTTAGTTTCTCGCATTTAGCCACATGTTAAGACATATATAGCTCTTATTTTGAAACCCATTTATAACAACATATACAACCATTAGAGTTAAGAAAAATCACTTCTTATGCTTTGAAACCGATTTTGGGTAAATGGAGGCCATTTCGGGCCGATTTTTGCTTTTCATGTTCAATGTACTTAGTTTCTCGCATTTAGCCAGATGTTAGGACATATATAGCTCTTATAATAACATATACAGCCATTAGAGCTAACTAAAATCCATTCACTTGCTTTGAAACCTATTTTGGGTAGATGAAACCCATTTTGGGTAAATGAAGGCCATTTCGGGCCGGTTTTTGCTTTTCACGTTCAATGTACTTAATTTCTCGCATTTAGCCACATGTTAGCACATATATAGCTCTAATAACAACGTATACAACCATTAGAGTCAAGAAAAATCACTTCACATTCTTTGAAACCCATTTTGGTTAAATGAAGGCCATTTCGGGGTGGTTTTTGCTTTTCATGTTCAATGTACTTAGTTTCTCGCATTTTGCCACATGTTAGGACATATTTAGTTGTAATAACAACATATATAACCATTAGAGTTAAGAAAAATCACTTTTATGCTTTGAAACCCATTTTTGGTAAACGAAGGCCATTTCGGGCCGATTTTTGCTTTTCATGTTCAATGTACCTAGTTTCTCGCATTTAGCCACATGTTAGGACATATATAGCTCTTATAACAACATATACAACCATTAGAGTTAATAAAAATCACTTCTTATGCTTTGAAACCGATTTTGGGTAAATGGAGGCCATTTCGGGCCGATTTTTGCTTTTCATGTTCAATGTACTTAGTTTCTCGCATTTAGCCAGATGTTAGGACATATATAGCTCTTATAATAACATATACAGCCATTAGAGCTAACTAAAATCCATTCACTTGCTTTGAAACCTATTTTGGGTAGATGAAACCCATTTTGGGTAAATGAAGGCCATTTCGGGCCGGTTTTTGCTTTTCACGTTCAATGTACTTAATTTCTCGCATTTAGCCACATGTTAGGACATATATAGCTCTAATAACAACGTATACAACCATTAGAGTCAAGAAAAATCACTTCACATTCTTTGAAACCCATTTTGGGTAAATAAAGGCAATTTCGGGGTGGTTTTTGCTTTTCATGTTCAATGTACTTAGTTTCTCGCATTTTGCCACATGTTAGGACATATTTAGTTGTAATAACAACATATATAACCATTAGAGTTAAGAAAAATCACTTTTATGCTTTGAAACCCATTTTTGGTAAACGAAGGCCATTTCGGGCCGATTTTTGCTTTTCAAGTTCAATGTACCTAGTTTCTCGCATTTAGCCACATGTTAGGACATATATAGCTCTTATAACAACATATACAACCATTAGAGTTAAGAAAAATCACTTTTTATGCTTTGAAACCGATTTTGGGTAAATAGAGGCCATATCGGGCCGATTTTTGCTTTTCATGTTCAATGTACTTAGTTTCTCGCATTTAGCCACATGTTAGGACATATATAGCTCTTATAATAACATATACAACCATTAGAGCTAACTAAGATCCATTCACTTGTTTTGAAACCTATTTTGGGTAGATGAAACCCATTTTGGGTAAATGAAGGCCATTTCGGGCCGGTTTTTTCAATGTACTTAATTTCTCGCATTTAGCCACATGTTAGGACATATATAGCTCTAATAACAACGTATACAACCATTAGAGTCAAGAAAAATCACTTCACATTCATTGAAACCCATTTTGGGTAAATAAAGGCCATTTCGGGGTGGTTTTTGCTTTTCATGTTCAATGTACTTAGTTTCTCGCATTTAGCCACATGTTAGGACATATATAGCTCTTATTTTGAAACCCATTTATAACAACATATACAACCATTAGAGTTAAGAAAAATCACTTCTTATGCTTTGAAACCGATTTTGGGTAAATGGAGGCCATTTCGGGCCGATTTTTGCTTTTCATGTTCAATGTACTTAGTTTCTCGCTTTTAGCCAGAAGTTAGGATATATATAGCTCTTATAATAACATATACAACCATTAGAACTAACTAAAATCCATTCACTTGCTTTGAAACCTATTTTGGGCAGATGAAATCCATTTTGGGTAAATGAAGCCCATTTCGGGCCGGTTTTTGCTTTTCACGTTCAATGTACTTAATTTCTCGCATTTAGCCACATGTTAGGACATATATAGCTCTAATAACAACGTATACAACCATTAGAGTCAAGAAAAATCACTTCACATTCTTTGAAACCCATTTTGGGTAAATGAAGGCCATTTCGGGGTGGTTTTTGCTTTTCATGTTCAATGTACTTAGTTTCTCGCATTTAGCCACATGTTAGGACATATTTAGTTGTAATAACAACATATATAATCATTAGAGTTAAGAAAAATCACTTTTATGCTTTGAAACCCATTTTTGGTAAACGAAGGCCATTTCGGGCCGATTTTTGCTTTTCATGTTCAATGTACCTAGTTTCTCGCATTTAGCCACATGTTAGGACATATATAGCTCTTATAACAACATATACAACCATTAGAGTTAAGAAAAATCACTTCTTATGCTTTGAAACCGATTTTGGGTAAATGGAGGCCATTTCGGGCCGATTTTTGCTTTTCATGTTCAATGTACTTAGTTTCTCGCATTTAGCCAGATGTTAGGACATATATAGCTCTTATAATAACATATACAACCATTAGAGCTAACTAAAATCCATTCACTTGCTTTGAAACCTATTTTGGGTAGATGAAACCCATTTTGGGTAGTGTGGTAAATGAAGCCCATTTCGGGCCGGTTTTTGCTTTTCACGTTCAATGTACTTAATTTCTCGCATTTAGCCACATGTTAGGACATATATAGCCCTAATAACAACGTATACAACCATTAGAGTGAAGAAAAATCACTTCACATTCTTTGAAACCCATTTTGGGTAAATAAAGGCCATTTCGGGGTGGTTTTTGCTTTTCATGTTCAATGTACTTAGTTTCTCGCATTTTGCCACATGTTAGGACATATTTAGTTGTAATAACAACACATATAATCATTAGAGTTAAGAAAAATCACTTTTATGCTTTGAAACCCATTTTTGGTAAACGAAGGCCATTTCGGGCCGATTTTTGCTTTTCAAGTTCAATGTACCTACTTTCTCGCATTTAGCCACATGTTAGGACATATATAGCTCTTATAACAACATATACAACCATTATAGTTAAGAAAAATCACTTCTTATGCTTTGAAACCGATTTTGGGTAAATGGAGGCCATTTCGGGCTGATTTTTGCTTTTCATGTTCAATGTACTTAGTTTCTCGCATTTAGCCAGATGTTAGGACATATATAGCTCTTATAATAACATATACAACCATTAGAGCTAACTAAGATCCATTCACTTGTTTTGAAACCTATTTTGGGTAGATGAAACCCATTTTGGGTAAATGAAGGCCATTTTGCTTTTTTTCAATGTACTTAATTTCTCGCATTTAGCCACATGTTAGGACATATATAGCTCTAATAACAACGTATTCAACCATTAGAGTCAAGAAAAATCACTTCACATTCATTGAAACCCATTTTGGGTAAATAAAGGCCATTTCGGGGTGGTTTTTGCTTTTCATGTTCAATGTACTTAGTTTCTCGCATTTAGCCACATGTTAAGACATATATAGCTCTTATTTTGAAACCCATTTATAACAACATATACAACCATTAGAGTTAAGAAAAATCACTTCTTATGCTTTGAAACCGATTTTGGGTAAATGGAGGCCATTTCGGGCCGATTTTTGCTTTTCATGTTCAATGTACTTAGTTTCTCGCTTTTAGCCAGAAGTTAGGACATATATAGCTCTTATAATAACATATACAACCATTAGAACTAACTAAAATCCATTCACTTGCTTTGAAACCTATTTTGGGCAGATGAAATCCATTTTGGGTAAATGAAGCCCATTTCGGGCCGGTTTTTGCTTTTCACGTTCAATGTACTTAATTTCTCGCATTTAGCCACATGTTAGCACATATATAGCCCTAATAACAACGTATACAACCATTAGAGTCAAGAAAAATCACTTCACATTCTTTGAAACCCATTTTTGGTAAATAAAGGCCATTTCGGGGTGGTTTTTGCTTTTCATGTTCAATGTACTTAGTTTCTCGCATTTAGCCACATGTTAGGACATATTTAGCTCTTTTGTATATAACAACATATACAACCATTAGAGTTAAGAAAAATCACTTCTTATGCTTTGAAACCGATTTTGGGTAAATGGAGGCCATTTCGGGCCGATTTTTGCTTTTCATGTTCAATGTACTTAGTTTCTCGCATTTAGCCAGATGTTAGGACATATATAGCTCTTATAATAACATATACAACCATTAGAACTAACTAAAATCCATTCACTTGCTTTGAAACCTATTTTGGGTGGATGAAATCCATTTTGGGTAAATGAAGCCCATTTCGGGCCGGTTTTTGCTTTTCACGTTCAATGTACTTAATTTCTCGCATTTAGCCACATGTTAGGCACATATATAGCTCTAATAACAACGTATACAACCATTAGAGTCAAGAAAAATCACTTCACATTCTTTGAAACCCATTTTGGGTAAATGAAGGCCATTTCGGGGTGGTTTTTGCTTTTCATGTTCAATGTACTTAGTTTCTCGCATTTAGCCACATGTTAGGACATATTTAGTTGTAATAACAACATATATAACCATTAGAGTTAAGAAAAATCACTTCTTATGCTTTGAAACCCATTTTGGGTAAATGAAGGCCATTTCGGGCCGATTTTTGCTTTTCATGTTCAATGTACCTAGTTTCTCGCATTTAGCCACATGTTAGGACATATATAGCTCTTATAACAACATATACAACCATTAGAGTTAAGAAAAATCACTTCTTATGCTTTGAAACCCATTTTTGGGTAAATGAAGGCCATTTCGGGCCGATTTTTGCTTTTCATGTTCAATGTACTTAGTTTCTCGCATTTAGCCACATGTTAGGACATATATAGCTCTTATAATAACATATACAACCATTAGAGTTAAGAAAAATCCACTTCATATGCTTTGAAACCCATTTTGGGTAAATTGGAGGCCATTTCGGGCCGATTTTTGCTTTTCATGTTCAATGTACTTAGTTTCTCGCATTTAGCCACATGTTAGGACATATATAGCTCTAATAACAACATATACAACCATTAGAGCTAACAAAAATCCATTCACTTGCTTTGAAACCCATTTTGGGTAAATGAAAGGCCATTTTGGGTAATGGCATTTTTTTGCTTTTCAATGTTCAATGTACTTAGTTTCTCGCATTTAGCCACATGTTAGGACATATATAGCTCTTATAACAACATATACAACCATTAGAGTTAAGAAAAATCACTTCTCATGCTTTGAAACCGATTTTGGGTAAATGGAGGCCATTTCGGGCTGATTTTTGCTTTTCATGTTCAATGTACTTAGTTTCTCGCATTTAGCCAGATGTTAGGACATATATAGCTCTTATAATAACATATACAACCATTAGAGCTAACTAAGATCCATTCACTTGTTTTGAAACCTATTTTGGGTAGATGAAACCCATTTTGGGTAAATGAAGGCCATTTCGGGCCGGTTTTTTCAATGTACTTAATTTCTCGCATTTAGCCACATGTTAGGACATATATAGCTCTAATAACAACGTATTCAACCATTAGAGTCAAGAAAAATCACTTCACATTCATTGAAACCCATTTTGGGTAAATAAAGGCCATTTCGGGGTGGTTTTTGCTTTTCATGTTCAATGTACTTAGTTTCTCGCATTTAGCCACATGTTAGGACATATATAGCTCTTATTTTGAAACCCATTTATAACAACATATACAACCATTAGAGTTAAGAAAAATCACTTCTTATGCTTTGAAACCGATTTTGGGTAAATGGAGGCCATTTCGGGCCGATTTTTGCTTTTCATGTTCAATGTACTTAGTTTCTCGCTTTTAGCCAGAAGTTAGGACATATATAGCTCTTATAATAACATATACAACCATTAGAACTAACTAAAATCCATTCACTTGCTTTGAAACCTATTTTGGGCGGATGAAATCCATTTTGGGTAAATGAAGCCCATTTCGGGCCGGTTTTTGCTTTTCACGTTCAATGTACTTAATTTCTCGCATTTAGCCACATGTTAGCACATATATAGCTCTAATAACAACGTATACAACCATTAGAGTCAAGAAAAATCACTTCACATTCTTTGAAACCCATTTTGGGTAAATGAAGGCCATTTCGGGGTGGTTTTTGCTTTTCATGTTCAATGTACTTAGTTTCTCGCATTTAGCCACATGTTAGGACATATTTAGTTGTAATAACAACATATATAACCATTAGAGTTAAGAAAAATCACTTTTATGCTTTGAAACCCATTTTTGGTAAACGAAGGCCATTTCGGGCCGATTTTTGCTTTTCATGTTCAATGTACCTAGTTTCTCGCATTTAGCCACATGTTAGGACATATATAGCTCTTATAACAACATATACAACCATTAGAGTTAAGAAAAATCACTTCTTATGCTTTGAAACCGATTTTGGGTAAATGGAGGCCATTTCGGGCCGATTTTTGCTTTTCATGTTCAATGTACTTAGTTTCTCGCATTTAGCCAGATGTTAGGACATATATAGCTCTTATAATAACATATACAACCATTAGAGCTAACTAAGATCCATTCACTTGTTTTGAAACCTATTTTGGGTAGATGAAACCCATTTTGGGTAAATGAAGGCCATTTCGGGCCGGTTTTTTCAATGTACTTAATTTCTCGCATTTAGCCACATGTTAGGACATATATAGCTCTAATAACAACGTATTCAACCATTAGAGTCAAGAAAAATCACTTCACATTCATTGAAACCCATTTTGGGTAAATAAAGGCCATTTCGGGGTGGTTTTTGCTTTTCATGTTCAATGTACTTAGTTTCTCGCATTTTGCCACATGTTAGGACATATTTAGTTGTAATAACAACATATATAACCATTAGAGTTAAGAAAAATCACTTTTATGCTTTGAAACCCATTTTTGGTAAACGAAGGCCATTTCGGGCCGATTTTTGCTTTTCAAGTTCAATGTACCTAGTTTCTCGCATTTAGCCACATGTTAGGACATATATAGCTCTTATAACAACATATACAACCATTAGAGTTAAGAAAAATCACTTCTTATGCTTTGAAACCGATTTTGGGTAAATAGAGGCCATTTCGGGCCGATTTTTGCTTTTCATGTTCAATGTACTTAGTTTCTCGCATTTAGCCAGATGTTAGGACATATATAGCTCTTATAATAACATATACAACCATTAGAGCTAACTAAGATCCATTCACTTGTTTTGAAACCTATTTTGGGTAGATGAAACCCATTTTGGGTAAATGAAGGCCATTTCGGGCCGTTTTTTCAATGTACTTAATTTCTCGCATTTAGCCACATGTTAGGACATATATAGCTCTAATAACAACGTATACAACCATTAGAGTCAAGAAAAATCACTTCACATTCATTGAAACCCATTTTGGGTAAATAAAGGCCATTTCGGGGTGGTTTTTGCTTTTCATGTTCAATGTACTTAGTTTCTCGCATTTAGCCACATGTTAGGACATATATACCTCTTATTTTGAAACCCATTTATAACAACATATACAACCATTATAGTTAAGAAAAATCACTTCTTATGCTTTGAAACCGATTTTGGGTAAATGGAGGCCATTTCGGGCCGATTTTTGCTTTTCATGTTCAATGTACTTAGTTTCTCGCTTTTAGCCAGAAGTTAGGATATATATAGCTCTTATAATAACATATACAACCATTAGAACTAACTAAAATCCGTTCACTTCCTTTGAAACCTATTTTGGGCGGATGAAATCCATTTTGGGTAAATGAAGCCCATTTCGGGCCGGTTTTTGCTTTTCACGTTCAATGTACTTAATTTCTCGCATTTAGCCACATGTTAGGACATATATAGCTCTAATAACAACGTATACAACCATTAGAGTCAAGAAAAATCACTTCACATTCTTTGAAACCCATTTTGGGTAAATAAAGGCCATTTCGGGGTGGTTTTTGCTTTTCATGTTCAATGTACTTAGTTTCTCGCATTTAGCCACATGTTAGGACATATTTAGTTGTAATAACAACATATATAACCATTAGAGTTAAGAAAAATCACTTTTATGCTTTGAAACCCATTTTTGGTAAACGAAGGCCATTTCGGGCCGATTTTTGCTTTTCATGTTCAATGTACCTAGTTTCTCGCATTTAGCCACATGTTAGGACATATATAGCTCTTATAACAACATATACAACCATTAGAGTTAAGAAAAATCACTTCTTATGCTTTGAAACCGATTTTGGGTAAATGGAGGCCATTTCGGGCCGATTTTTGCTTTTCATGTTCAATGTACTTAGTTTCTCGCATTTAGCCAGATGTTAGGACATATATAGCTCTTATAATAACATATACAACCATTAGAGCTAACTAAAATCCATTCACTTGCTTTGAAACCTATTTTGGGTAGATGAAACCCATTTTGGGTAAATGAAGCCCATTTCGGGCCGGTTTTTGCTTTTCACGTTCAATGTACTTAATTTCTCGCATTTAGCCACATGTTAGGACATATATAGCTCTAATAACAACGTATACAACCATTAGAGTCAAGAAAAATCACTTCACATTCTTTGAAACCCATTTTGGGTAAATGAAGGCCATTTCGGGGTGGTTTTTGCTTTTCATGTTCAATGTACTTAGTTTCTCGCATTTAGCCACATGTTAGGACATATTTAGTTGTAATAACAACATATATAACCATTAGAGTTAAGAAAAATCACTTTTATGCTTTGAAACCCATTTTTGGTAAACGAAGGCCATTTCGGGCCGATTTTTGCTTTTCATGTTCAATGTACCTAGTTTCTCGCATTTAGCCACATGTTAGGACATATATAGCTCTTATAATAACATATACAACCATTAGAGTTAAGAAAAATCACTTCTTATGCTTTGAAACCCATTTTGGGTAAATGAAGGCCATTTCGGGCCGATTTTTGCTTTTCATGTTCAATGTACTTAGTTTCTCGCATTTAGCCACATGTTAGGACATATATAGCTCTTATAACAACATATACAACCATTAGAGTTAAGAAAAATCACTTCTTATGCTTTGAAACCGATTTTGGGTAAATGGAGGCCATTTCGGGCCGATTTTTGCTTTTCATGTTCAATGTACTTAGTTTCTCGCATTTAGCCAGATGTTAGGACATATATAGCTCTTATAATAACATATACAACCATTAGAGCTAACTAAAATCCATTCACTTGCTTTGAAACCTATTTTGGGTAGATGAAATCCATTTTGGGTAAATGAAGCCCATTTCGGGGCCGTTTTTGCTTTTCACGTTCAATGTACTTAATTTCTCGCATTTAGCCACATGTTAGGACATATATAGCTCTAATAACAACGTATACAACCATTAGAGTCAAGAAAAATCACTTCACATTCTTTGAAACCCATTTTGGGTAAATGAAGGCCATTTCGGGGTGGTTTTTGCTTTTCATGTTCAATGTACTTAGTTTCTCGCATTTAGCCACATGTTAGGACATATTTAGTTGTAATAACAACATATATAACCATTAGAGTTAAGAAAAATCACTTTTATGCTTTGAAACCCATTTTTGGTAAACGAAGGCCATTTCGGGCCGATTTTTGCTTTTCATGTTCAATGTACCTAGTTTCTCGCATTTAGCCACATGTTAGGACATATATAGCTCTTATAACAACATATACAACCATTAGAGTTAAGAAAAATCACTTCTTATGCTTTGAAACCGATTTTGGGTAAATGGAGGCCATTTCGGGCCGATTTTTGCTTTTCATGTTCAATGTACTTAGTTTCTCGCATTTAGCCAGATGTTAGGACATATATAGCTCTTATAATAACATATACAACCATTAGAGCTAACTAAAATCCATTCACTTGCTTTGAAACCTATTTTGGGTAGATGAAACCCATTTTGGGTAAATGAAGGCCATTTCGGGCCGATTTTGCTTTTCACGTTCAATGTACTTAATTTCTCGCATTTAGCCACATGTTAGGACATATATAGCTCTAATAACAACGTATACAACCATTAGAGTCAAGAAAAATCACTTCACATTCTTTGAAACCCATTTTGGGTAAATAAAGGCCATTTCGGGGTGGTTTTTGCTTTTCATGTTCAATGTACTTAGTTTCTCGCATTTAGCCACATGTTAGGACATATATAGCTCTAATAACAACGTATACAACCATTAGAGTCAAGAAAAATCACTTCACATTCTTTGAAACCCATTTTGGGTAAATGAAGGCCATTTCGGGGTGGTTTTTGCTTTTCATGTTCAATGTACTTAGTTTCTCGCATTTAGCCACATGTTAGGACATATTTAGTTGTAATAACAACATATATAACCATTAGAGTTAAGAAAAATCACTTTTATGCTTTGAAACCCATTTTTGGTAAACGAAGGCCATTTCGGGCCGATTTTTGCTTTTCATGTTCAATGTACCTAGTTTCTCGCATTTAGCCACATGTTAGGACATATATAGCTCTTATAACAACATATACAACCATTAGAGTTAAGAAAAATCACTTCTTATGCTTTGAAACCGATTTTGGGTAAATGGAGGCCATTTCGGGCCGATTTTTGCTTTTCATGTTCAATGTACTTAGTTTCTCGCATTTAGCCAGATGTTAGGACATATATAGCTCTTATAATAACATATACAACCATTAGAGCTAACTAAAATCCATTCACTTGCTTTGAAACCTATTTTGGGTAGATGAAACCCATTTTGGGTAAATGAAGGCCATTTCGGGCCCGTTTTTGCTTTTCACGTTCAATGTACTTAATTTCTCGCATTTAGCCACATGTTAGGACATATATAGCTCTAATAACAACGTATACAACCATTAGAGTCAAGAAAAATCACTTCACATTCTTTGAAACCCATTTTGGGTAAATAAAGGCCATTTCGGGGTGGTTTTTGCTTTTCATGTTCAATGTACTTAGTTTCTCGCATTTTGCCACATGTTAGGACATATTTAGTTGTAATAACAACATATATAACCATTAGAGTTAAGAAAAATCACTTTTATGCTTTGAAACCCATTTTTGGTAAACGAAGGCCATTTCGGGCCGATTTTTGCTTTTCAAGTTCAATGTACCTAGTTTCTCGCATTTAGCCACATGTTAGGACATATATAGCTCTTATAACAACATATACAACCATTATAGTTAAGAAAAATCACTTCTTATGCTTTGAAACCGATTTTGGGTAAATGGAGGCCATTTCGGGCCGATTTTTGCTTTTCATGTTCAATGTACTTAGTTTCTCGCATTTAGCCGGATGTTAGGACATATATAGCTCTTATAATAACATATACAACCATTAGAGCTAACTAAGATCCATTCACTTGTTTTGAAACCTATTTTGGGTAGATGAAACCCATTTTGGGTAAATGAAGGCCATTTCGGGCTGCGTTTTTCAATGTACTTAATTTCTCGCATTTAGCCACATGTTAGGACATATATTGCTCTAATAACAACGTATACAACCATTAGAGTCAAGAAAAATCACTTCACATTCATTGAAACCCATTTTGGGTAAATAAAGGCCATTTCGGGGTGGTTTTTGCTTTTCATGTTCAATGTACTTAGTTTCTCGCATTTAGCCACATGTTAGGACATATATAGCTCTTATTTTGAAACCCATTTATAACAACATATACAACCATTAGAGTTAAGAAAAATCACTTCTTATGCTTTGAAACCGATTTTGGGTAAATGGAGGCCATTTCGGGCCGATTTTTGCTTTTCATGTTCAATGTACTTAGTTTCTCGCATTTAGCCAGATGTTAGGACATATATAGCTCTTATAATAACATATACAACCATTAGAGCTAACTAAGATCCATTCACTTGTTTTGAAACCTATTTTGGGTAGATGAAACCCATTTTGGGTAAATGAAGGCCATTTCGGGCCGGTTTTTTCAATGTACTTAATTTCTCGCATTTAGCCACATGTTAGGACATATATAGCTCTAATAACAACGTATACAACCATTAGAGTCAAGAAAAATCACTTCACATTCATTGAAACCCATTTTGGGTAAATGAAGGCCATTTCGGGGTGGTTTTTGCTTTTCATGTTCAATGTACTTAGTTTCTCGCATTTTGCCACATGTTAGGACATATTTAGTTGTAATAACAACATATATAACCATTAGAGTTAAGAAAAATCACTTTTATGCTTTGAAACCCATTTTTGGTAAACGAAGGCCATTTCGGGCCGATTTTTGCTTTTCAAGTTCAATGTACCTAGTTTCTCGCATTTAGCCACATGTTAGGACATATATAGCTCTTATAACAACATATACAACCATTAGAGTTAAGAAAAATCACTTCTTATGCTTTGAAACCGATTTTGGGTAAATGGAGGCCATTTCGGGCCGATTTTTGCTTTTCATGTTCAATGTACTTAGTTTCTCGCATTTAGCCAGATGTTAGGACATATATAGCTCTTATAATAACATATACAACCATTAGAGCTAACTAAGATCCATTCACTTGTTTTGAAACCTATTTTGGGTAGATGAAACCCATTTTGGGTAAATGAAGGCCATTTCGGGCCGGTTTTTTCAATGTACTTAATTTCTCGCATTTAGCCACATGTTAGGACATATATAGCTCTAATAACAACGTATACAACCATTAGAGTCAAGAAAAATCACTTCACATTCATTGAAACCCATTTTGGGTAAATAAAGGCCATTTCGGGGTGGTTTTTGCTTTTCATGTTCAATGTACTTAGTTTCTCGCATTTAGCCACATGTTAGGACATATATAGCTCTTATTTTGAAACCCATTTATAACAACATATACAACCATTAGAGTTAAGAAAAATCACTTCTTATGCTTTGAAACCGATTTTGGGTAAATGGAGGCCATTTCGGGCCGATTTTTGCTTTTCATGTTCAATGTACTTAGTTTCTCGCTTTTAGCCAGAAGTTAGGACATATATAGCTCTTATAATAACATATACAACCATTAGAACTAACTAAAATCCATTCACTTGCTTTGAAACCTATTTTGGGCAGATGAAATCCATTTTGGGTAAATGAAGCCCATTTCGGGCCGGTTTTTGCTTTTCACGTTCAATGTACTTAATTTCTCGCATTTAGCCACATGTTAGGACATATATAGCTCTAATAACAACGTATACAACCATTAGAGTCAAGAAAAATCACTTCACATTCTTTGAAACCCATTTTGGGTAAATGAAGGCCATTTCGGGGTGGTTTTTGCTTTTCATGTTCAATGTACTTAGTTTCTCGCATTTAGCCACATGTTAGGACATATATAGCTCTTATAACAACATATACAACCATTAGAGTTAAGAAAAATCACTTCTTATGCTTTGAAACCGATTTTGGGTAAATGGAGGCCATTTCGGGCCGATTTTTGCTTTTCATGTTCAATGTACTTAGTTTCTCGCATTTAGCCAGATGTTAGGACATATATAGCTCTTATAATAACATATACAACCATTAGAGCTAACTAAGATCCATTCACTTGTTTTGAAACCTATTTTGGGTAGATGAAACCCATTTTGGGTAAATGAAGGCCATTTCGGGCCGGTTTTTTCAATGTACTTAATTTCTCGCATTTAGCCACATGTTAGGACATATATAGCTCTAATAACAACGTATACAACCATTAGAGTCAAGAAAAATCACTTCACATTCATTGAAACCCATTTTGGGTAAATGAAGGCCATTTCGGGGTGGTTTTTGCTTTTCATGTTCAATGTACTTAGTTTCTCGCATTTAGCCACATGTTAGGACATATTTAGTTGTAATAACAACATATATAACCATTAGAGTTAAGAAAAATCACTTTTATGCTTTGAAACCCATTTTTGGTAAACGAAGGCCATTTCGGGCCGATTTTTGCTTTTCAAGTTCAATGTACCTAGTTTCTCGCATTTAGCCACATGTTAGGACATATATAGCTCTTATAACAACATATACAACCATTAGAGTTAAGAAAAATCACTTCTTATGCTTTGAAACCGATTTTGGGTAAATGGAGGCCATTTCGGGCCGATTTTTGCTTTTCATGTTCAATGTACTTAGTTTCTCGCTTTTAGCCAGAAGTTAGGACATATATAGCTCTTATAATAACATATACAACCATTAGAACTAACTAAAATCCATTCACTTGCTTTGAAACCTATTTTGGGTAGATGAAATCCATTTTGGGTAAATGAAGCCCATTTCGGGCCGGTTTTTGCTTTTCACGTTCAATGTACTTAATTTCTCGCATTTAGCCACATGTTAGGACATATATAGCTCTAATAACAACGTATACAACCATTAGAGTCAAGAAAAATCACTTCACATTCTTTGAAACCCATTTTGGGTAAATAAAGGCCATTTCGGGGTGGTTTTTGCTTTTCATGTTCAATGTACTTAGTTTCTCGCATTTAGCCACATGTTAGGACATATTTAGTTGTAATAACAACATATATAACCATTAGAGTTAAGAAAAATCACTTTTATGCTTTGAAACCCATTTTTGGTAAACGAAGGCCATTTCGGGCCGATTTTTGCTTTTCATGTTCAATGTACTTAGTTTCTCGCATTTAGCCACAAGTTAGGACATATATAGCTCTTATAATAACATATACAACCATTAGAGCTAACTAAAATCCATTCACTTGCTTTGAAACCTATTTTGGGTAGATGAAACCCATTTTGGGTAAATGAAGCCCATTTCGGGCCGGTTTTTGCTTTTCACGTTCAATGTACTTAATTTCTCGCATTTAGCCACATGTTAGGACATATATAGCTCTAATAACAACGTATACAACCATTAGAGTCAAGAAAAATCACTTCACATTCTTTGAAACCCATTTTGGGTAAATGAAGGCCATTTCGGGGTGGTTTTTGCTTTTCATGTTCAATGTACTTAGTTTCTCGCATTTAGCCACATGTTAGGACATATTTAGTTGTAATAACAACATATATAACCATTAGAGTTAAGAAAAATCACTTTTATGCTTTGAAACCCATTTTTGGTAAACGAAGGCCATTTCGGGCCGATTTTTGCTTTTCAAGTTCAATGTACCTAGTTTCTCGCATTTAGCCACATGTTAGGACATATATAGCTCTTATAACAACATATACAACCATTAGAGTTAAGAAAAATCACTTCTTATGCTTTGAAACCGATTTTGGGTAAATGGAGGCCATTTCGGGCCGATTTTTGCTTTTCATGTTCAATGTACTTAGTTTCTCGCATTTAGCCAGAAGTTAGGACATATATAGCTCTTATAATAACATATACAACCATTAGAACTAACTAAAATCCATTCACTTGCTTTGAAACCTATTTTGGGTAGATGAAATCCATTTTGGGTAAATGAAGCCCATTTCGGGCCGGTTTTTGCTTTTCACGTTCAATGTACTTAATTTCTCGCATTTAGCCACATGTTAGGACATATATAGCTCTAATAACAACGTATACAACCATTAGAGTCAAGAAAAATCACTTCACATTCTTTGAAACCCATTTTGGGTAAATAAAGGCCATTTCGGGGTGGTTTTTGCTTTTCATGTTCAATGTACTTAGTTTCTCGCATTTAGCCACATGTTAGGACATATTTAGTTGTAATAACAACATATATAACCATTAGAGTTAAGAAAAATCACTTTTATGCTTTGAAACCCATTTTTGGTAAACGAAGGCCATTTCGGGCCGATTTTTGCTTTTCAAGTTCAATGTACCTAGTTTCTCGCATTTAGCCACATGTTAGGACATATATAGCTCTTATAACAACATATACAACCATTAGAGTTAAGAAAAATCACTTCTTATGCTTTGAAACCGATTTTGGGTAAATGGAGGCCATTTCGGGCCGATTTTTGCTTTTCATGTTCAATGTACTTAGTTTCTCGCATTTAGCCAGATGTTAGGACATATATAGCTCTTATAATAACATATACAACCATTAGAGCTAACTAAAATCCATTCACTTGCTTTGAAACCTATTTTGGGTAGATGAAACCCATTTTGGGTAAATGAAGGCCATTTCGGGCCGGTTTTTGCTTTTCACGTTCAATGTACTTAATTTCTCGCATTTAGCCACATGTTAGGACATATATAGCTCTAATAACAACGTATACAACCATTAGAGTCAAGAAAAATCACTTCACATTCTTTGAAACCCATTTTGGGTAAATAAAGGCCATTTCGGGGTGGTTTTTGCTTTTCATGTTCAATGTACTTAGTTTCTCGCATTTAGCCACATGTTAGGACATATATAGCTCTTATTTTGAAACCCATTTATAACAACATATACAACCATTAGAGTTAAGAAAAATCACTTCTTATGCTTTGAAACCGATTTTGGGTAAATGGAGGCCATTTCGGGCCGATTTTTGCTTTTCATGTTCAATGTACTTAGTTTCTCGCATTTAGCCAGATGTTAGGACATATATAGCTCTTATAATAACATATACAACCATTAGAGCTAACTAAAATCCATTCACTTGCTTTGAAACCTATTTTGGGTAGATGAAACCCATTTTGGGTAAATGAAGCCCATTTCGGGCCGTTTTTGCTTTTCCGTTCAATGTACTTAATTTCTCGCATTTAGCCACATGTTAGGACATATATAGCTCTAATAACAACGTATACAACCATTAGAGTCAAGAAAAATCACTTCACATTCTTTGAAACCCATTTTGGGTAAATAAAGGCCATTTCGGGGTGGTTTTTGCTTTTCATGTTCAATGTACTTAGTTTCTCGCATTTAGCCACATGTTAGGACATATATAGCTCTTATTTTGAAACCCATTTATAACAACATATACAACCATTAGAGTTAAGAAAAATCACTTCTTATGCTTTGAAACCGATTTTGGGTAAATGGAGGCCATTTCGGGCCGATTTTTGCTTTTCATGTTCAATGTACTTAGTTTCTCGCTTTTAGCCAGAAGTTAGGACATATATAGCTCTTATAATAACATATACAACCATTAGAACTAACTAAAATCCATTCACTTGCTTTGAAACCTATTTTGGGCGAGATGAAATCCATTTTGGGTAAATGAAGCCCATTTCGGGCCGGTTTTTGCTTTTCACGTTCAATGTACTTAATTTCTCGCATTTAGCCACATGTTAGGACATATATAGCTCTAATAACAACGTATACAACCATTAGAGTCAAGAAAAATCACTTCACATTCTTTGAAACCCATTTTGGGTAAATGAAGGCCATTTCGGGGTGGTTTTTGCTTTTCATGTTCAATGTACTTAGTTTCTCGCATTTAGCCACATGTTAGGACATATTTAGTTGTAATAACAACATATATAACCATTAGAGTTAAGAAAAATCACTTTTATGCTTTGAAACCCATTTTTGGTAAACGAAGGCCATTTCGGGCCGATTTTTGCTTTTCATGTTCAATGTACCTAGTTTCTCGCATTTAGCCACATGTTAGGACATATATAGCTCTTATAACAACATATACAACCATTAGAGTTAAGAAAAATCACTTCTTATGCTTTGAAACCGATTTTGGGTAAATGGAGGCCATTTCGGGCCGATTTTTGCTTTTCATGTTCAATGTACTTAGTTTCTCGCATTTAGCCAGATGTTAGGACATATATAGCTCTTATAATAACATATACAACCATTAGAGCTAACTAAAATCCATTCACTTGCTTTGAAACCTATTTTGGGTAGATGAAACCCATTTTGGGTAAATGAAGCCCATTTCGGGCCGGTTTTTGCTTTTCACGTTCAATGTACTTAATTTCTCGCATTTAGCCACATGTTAGGACATATATAGCTCTAATAACAACGTATACAACCATTAGAGTCAAGAAAAATCACTTCACATTCTTTGAAACCCATTTTGGGTAAATAAAGGCCATTTCGGGGTGGTTTTTGCTTTTCATGTTCAATGTACTTAGTTTCTCGCATTTAGCCACATGTTAGGACATATATAGCTCTTATTTTGAAACCCATTTATAACAACATATACAACCATTAGAGTTAAGAAAAATCACTTCTTATGCTTTGAAACCGATTTTGGGTAAATGGAGGCCATTTCGGGCCGATTTTTGCTTTTCATGTTCAATGTACTTAGTTTCTCGCATTTAGCCACATGTTAGGACATATGTAGCTATTATAAAAACATATACAACCATTAGAACTAACTAAAATCCATTCACTTGCTTTGAAACCTATTTTGGGCAGATGAAATCCATTTTGGGTAAATGAAGCCCATTTCGGGCCGGTTTTTGCTTTTCACGTTCAATGTACTTAATTTCTCGCATTTAGCCACATGTTAGGACATATATAGCTCTAATAACAACGTATACAACCATTAGAGTCAAGAAAAATCACTTCACATTCTTTGAAACCCATTTTGGGTAAATGAAGGCCATTTCGGGGTGGTTTTTGCTTTTCATGTTCAATGTACTTAGTTTCTCGCATTTAGCCACATGTTAGGACATATTTAGTTGTAATAACAACATATATAACCATTAGAGTTAAGAAAAATCACTTTTATGCTTTGAAACCCATTTTTGGTAAACGAAGGCCATTTCGGGCCGATTTTTGCTTTTCATGTTCAATGTACTTAGTTTCTCGCATTTAGCCACATGTTAGGACATATATAGCTCTTTATAACAACATATACAACCATTAGAGTTAAGAAAAATCACTTCTTATGCTTTGAAACCGATTTTGGGTAAATGGAGGCCATTTCGGGCCGATTTTTGCTTTTCATGTTCAATGTACTTAGTTTCTCGCTTTTAGCCAGATGTTAGGACATATATAGCTCTTATAATAACATATACAACCATTAGAACTAACTAAAATCCATTCACTTGCTTTGAAACCTATTTTGGGTAGATGAAATCCATTTTGGGTAAATGAAGCCCATTTCGGGCCGGTTTTTGCTTTTCACGTTCAATGTACTTAATTTCTCGCATTTAGCCACATGTTAGGACATATATAGCTCTAATAACAACGTATACAACCATTAGAGTCAAGAAAAATCACTTCACATTCTTTGAAACCCATTTTGGGTAAATAAAGGCCATTTCGGGGTGGTTTTTGCTTTTCATGTTCAATGTACTTAGTTTCTCGCATTTTGCCACATGTTAGGACATATTTAGTTGTAATAACAACATATATAACCATTAGAGTTAAGAAAAATCACTTTTATGCTTTGAAACCCATTTTTGGTAAACGAAGGCCATTTCGGGCCGATTTTTGCTTTTCATGTTCAATGTACCTAGTTTCTCGCATTTAGCCACATGTTAGGACATATATAGCTCTTATAACAACATATACAACCATTAGAGTTAAGAAAAATCACTTCTTATGCTTTGAAACCGATTTTGGGTAAATGGAGGCCATTTCGGGCCGATTTTTGCTTTTCATGTTCAATGTACTTAGTTTCTCGCTTTTAGCCAGAAGTTAGGACATATATAGCTCTTATAATAACATATACAACCATTAGAACTAACTAAAATCCATTCACTTGCTTTGAAACCTATTTTGGGTAGATGAAATCCATTTTGGGTAAATGAAGCCCATTTCGGGCCGGTTTTTGCTTTTCACGTTCAATGTACTTAATTTCTCGCATTTAGCCACATGTTAGGACATATATAGCTCTAATAACAACGTATACAACCATTAGAGTCAAGAAAAATCACTTCACATTCATTGAAACCCATTTTGGGTAAATAAAGGCCATTTCGGGGTGGTTTTTGCTTTTCATGTTCAATGTACTTAGTTTCTCGCATTTAGCCACATGTTAGGACATATATAGCTCTTATTTTGAAACCCATTTATAACAACATATACAACCATTAGAGTTAAGAAAAATCACTTCTTATGCTTTGAAACCGATTTTGGGTAAATGGAGGCCATTTCGGGCCGATTTTTGCTTTTCATGTTCAATGTACTTAGTTTCTCGCTTTTAGCCAGAAGTTAGGACATATATAGCTCTTATAATAACATATACAACCATTAGAACTAACTAAAATCCATTCACTTGCTTTGAAACCTATTTTGGGTAGATGAAATCCATTTTGGGTAAATGAAGCCCATTTCGGGCCGGTTTTTGCTTTTCACGTTCAATGTACTTAATTTCTCGCATTTAGCCACATGTTAGGACATATATAGCTCTAATAACAACGTATACAACCATTAGAGTCAAGAAAAATCACTTCACATTCATTGAAACCCATTTTGGGTAAATAAAGGCCATTTCGGGGTGGTTTTTGCTTTTCATGTTCAATGTACTTAGTTTCTCGCATTTTGCCACATGTTAGGACATATTTAGTTGTAATAACAACATATATAACCATTAGAGTTAAGAAAAATCACTTTTATGCTTTGAAACCCATTTTTGGTAAACGAAGGCCATTTCGGGCCGATTTTTGCTTTTCATGTTCAATGTACCTAGTTTCTCGCATTTAGCCACATGTTAGGACATATATAGCTCTTATAACAACATATACAACCATTAGAGTTAAGAAAAATCACTTCTTATGCTTTGAAACCGATTTTGGGTAAATGGAGGCCATTTCGGGCCGATTTTTGCTTTTCATGTTCAATGTACTTAGTTTCTCGCATTTAGCCGGATGTTAGGACATATATAGCTCTTATAATAACATATACAACCATTAGAGCTAACTAAAATCCATTCACTTGCTTTGAAACCTATTTTGGGTAGATGAAACCCATTTTGGGTAAATGAAGCCCATTTCGGGCCGGTTTTTGCTTTTCACGTTCAATGTACTTAATTTCTCGCATTTAGCCACATGTTAGGACATATATAGCTCTAATAACAACGTATACAACCATTAGAGTCAAGAAAAATCACTTCACATTCTTTGAAACCCATTTTGGGTAAATAAAGGCCATTTCGGGGTGGTTTTTGCTTTTCATGTTCAATGTACTTAGTTTCTCGCATTTTGCCACATGTTAGGACATATTTAGTTGTAATAACAACATATATAACCATTAGAGTTAAGAAAAATCACTTTTATGCTTTGAAACCCATTTTTGGTAAACGAAGGCCATTTCGGGCCGATTTTTGCTTTTCAAGTTCAATGTACCTAGTTTCTCGCATTTAGCCACATGTTAGGACATATATAGCTCTTATAACAACATATACAACCATTAGAGTTAAGAAAAATCACTTCTTATGCTTTGAAACAGATTTTGGGTAAAAGGAGGGCAGTTCGGGCCGACTTTTGCTTTTAATGTTCAATGTACTTAGTTTCTCGCATTTAGCCGGATGTTAGGACATATATAGCTCTTATATTAACATATACAACCATTAGAGCTAACTAAGATCCATTCACTTGTTTTGAAACCTATTTTGGGTAGATGAAACCCATTTTGGGTAAATGAAGGCCATTTCGGGCCCGTTTTTTCAATGTACTTAATTTCTCGCATTTAGCCACATGTTAGGACATATATAGCTCTAATAACAACGTATACAACCATTAGAGTCAAGAAAAATCACTTCACATTCATTGAAACCCATTTTGGGTAAATAAAGGCCATTTCGGGGTGGTTTTTGCTTTTCATGTTCAATGTACTTAGTTTCTCGCATTTAGCCACATGTTAGGACATATATAGCTCTTATTTTGAAACCCATTTATAACAACATATACAACCATTAGAGTTAAGAAAAATCACTTCTTATGCTTTGAAACCGATTTTGGGTAAATGGAGGCCATTTCGGGCCGATTTTTGCTTTTCATGTTCAATGTACTTAGTTTCTCGCTTTTAGCCAGAAGTTAGGACATATATAGCTCTTATAATAACATATACAACCATTAGAACTAACTAAAATCCATTCACTTGCTTTGAAACCTATTTTGGGCAGATGAAATCCATTTTGGGTAAATGAAGCCCATTTCGGGCCGGTTTTTGCTTTTCACGTTCAATGTACTTAATTTCTCGCATTTAGCCACATGTTAGGACATATATAGCTCTAATAACAACGTATACAACCATTAGAGTCAAGAAAAATCACTTCACATTCTTTGAAACCCATTTTGGGTAAATGAAGGCCATTTCGGGGTGGTTTTTGCTTTTCATGTTCAATGTACTTAGTTTCTCGCATTTAGCCACATGTTAGGACATATTTAGTTGTAATAACAACATATATAACCATTAGAGTTAAGAAAAATCACTTTTATGCTTTGAAACCCATTTTTGGTAAACGAAGGCCATTTCGGGCCGATTTTTGCTTTTCATGTTCAATGTACCTAGTTTCTCGCATTTAGCCACATGTTAGGACATATATAGCTCTTATAACAACATATACAACCATTAGAGTTAAGAAAAATCACTTCTTATGCTTTGAAACCGATTTTGGGTAAATGGAGGCCATTTCGGGCCGATTTTTGCTTTTCATGTTCAATGTACTTAGTTTCTCGCATTTAGCCGGATGTTAGGACATATATAGCTCTTATAATAACATATACAACCATTAGAGCTAACTAAAATCCATTCACTTGCTTTGAAACCTATTTTGGGTAGATGAAACCCATTTTGGGTAAATGAAGGCCATTTCGGGCCGGTTTTTGCTTTTCACGTTCAATGTACTTAATTTCTCGCATTTAGCCACATGTTAGGACATATATAGCTCTAATAACAACGTATACAGCCATTAGAGTCAAGAAAAATCACTTCACATTCTTTGAAACCCATTTTGGGTAAATAAAGGCCATTTCGGGGTGGTTTTTGCTTTTCATGTTCAATGTACTTAGTTTCTCGCATTTAGCCACATGTTAGGACGTATTTAGTTCTAATAACAACATATATAACCATTAGAGTTAAGAAAAATCACTTTTATGCTTTGAAACCCATTTTTGGTAAACGAAGGCCATTTCGGGCCGATTTTTGCTTTTCATGTTCAATGTACCTAGTTTCTCGCATTTAGCCACATGTTAGGACATATATAGCTCTTATAACAACATATACAACCATTAGAGTTAAGAAAAATCACTTCTTATGCTTTGAAACCGATTTTGGGTAAATGGAGGCCATTTCGGGCCGATTTTTGCTTTTCATGTTCAATGTACTTAGTTTCTCGCATTTAGCCGGATGTTAGGACATATATAGCTCTTATAATAACATATACAACCATTAGAGCTAACTAAAATCCATTCACTTGCTTTGAAACCTATTTTGGGTAGATGAAACCCATTTTGGGTAAATGAAGGCCATTTCGGGCCGGTTTTTGCTTTTCACGTTCAATGTACTTAATTTCTCGCATTTAGCCACATGTTAGGACATATATAGCTCTAATAACAACGTATACAACCATTAGAGTCAAGAAAAATCACTTCACATTCTTTGAAACCCGTTTTGGGTAAATAAAGGCCATTTCGGGGTGGTTTTTGCTTTTCATGTTCAATGTACTTAGTTTCTCGCATTTAGCCACATGTTAGGACATATTTAGTTGTAATAACAACATATATAACCATTAGAGTTAAGAAAAATCACTTTTATGCTTTGAAACCCATTTTTGGTAAACGAAGGCCATTTCGGGCCGATTTTTGCTTTTCATGTTCAATGTACCTAGTTTCTCGCATTTAGCCACATGTTAGGACATATATAGCTCTTATAACAACATATACAACCATTAGAGTTAAGAAAAATCACTTCTTATGCTTTGAAACCGATTTTGGGTAAATGGAGGCCATTTCGGGCCGATTTTTGCTTTTCATGTTCAATGTACTTAGTTTCTCGCATTTAGCCACATGTTAGGACATATATAGCTCTTATAATAACATATACAACCATTAGAGTTAAGAAAAATCACTTCTTATGCTTTGAAACCGATTTTGGGTAAATGGAGGCCATTTCGGGCCGATTTTTGCTTTTCATGTTCAATGTACTTAGTTTCTCGCATTTAGCCAGCATGTTAGGACATATATAGCTCTTATAATAACATATACAACCATTAGAGCTAACTAAAATCCATTCACTTGTTTTGAAACCTATTTTGGGTAGATGAAACCCATTTTGGGTAAATGAAGGCCATTTCGGGCCGGTTTTTGCTTTTCAGTTCAATGTACTTAATTTCTCGCATTTAGCCACATGTTAGGACATATATAGCTCTAATAACAACGTATACAACCATTAGAGTCAAGAAAAATCACTTCACATTCTTTGAAACCCATTTTGGGTAAATAAAGGCCATTTCGGGGTGGTTTTTGCTTTTCATGTTCAATGTACTTAGTTTCTCGCATTTAGCCACATGTTAGGACATATATAGCTCTTATTTTGAAACCCATTTATAACAACATATACAACCATTAGAGTTAAGAAAAATCACTTCTTATGCTTTGAAACCGATTTTGGGTAAATGGAGGCCATTTCGGGCCGATTTTTGCTTTTCATGTTCAATGTACTTAGTTTCTCGCATTTAGCCAGAAGTTAGGACATATATAGCTCTTATAATAACATATACAACCATTAGAACTAACTAAAATCCATTCACTTGCTTTGAAACCTATTTTGGGTAGATGAAATCCATTTTGGGTAAATGAAGCCCATTTCGGGCCCGTTTTTGCTTTTCACGTTCAATGTACTTAATTTCTCGCATTTAGCCACATGTTAGGACATATATAGCTCTAATAACAACGTATACAACCATTAGAGTGAAGAAAAATCACTTCACATTCTTTGAAACCCATTTTGGGTAAATAAAGGCCATTTCGGGGTGGTTTTTGCTTTTCATGTTCAATGTACTTAGTTTCTCGCATTTAGCCACATGTTAGGACATATTTAGTTGTAATAACAACATATATAACCATTAGAGTTAAGAAAAATCACTTTTATGCTTTGAAACCCATTTTTGGTAAACGAAGGCCATTTCGGGCCGATTTTTGCTTTTCAAGTTCAATGTACCTAGTTTCTCGCATTTAGCCACATGTTAGGACATATATAGCTCTTATAACAACATATACAACCATTAGAGTTAAGAAAAATCACTTCTTATGCTTTGAAACCGATTTTGGGTAAATGGAGGCCATTTCGGGCCGATTTTTGCTTTTCATGTTCAATGTACTTAGTTTCTCGCATTTAGCCAGATGTTAGGACATATATAGCTCTTATAATAACATATACAACCATTAGAGCTAACTAAAATCCATTCACTTGCTTTGAAACCTATTTTGGGTAGATGAAATCCATTTTGGGTAAATGAAGCCCATTTCGGGCCGGTTTTTGCTTTTCACGTTCAATGTACTTAATTTCTCGCATTTAGCCACATGTTAGGACATATATAGCTCTAATAACAACGTATACAACCATTAGAGTCAAGAAAAATCACTTCACATTCTTTGAAACCCATTTTGGGTAAATGAAGGCCATTTCGGGGTGGTTTTTGCTTTTCATGTTCAATGTACTTAGTTTCTCGCATTTAGCCACATGTTAGGACATATTTAGTTGTAATAACAACATATATAACCATTAGAGTTAAGAAAAATCACTTTTATGCTTTGAAACCCATTTTTGGTAAACGAAGGCCATTTCGGGCCGATTTTTGCTTTTCATGTTCAATGTACCTAGTTTCTCGCATTTAGCCACATGTTAGGACATATATAGCTCTTATAACAACATATACAACCATTAGAGTTAAGAAAAATCACTTCTTATGCTTTGAAACCGATTTTGGGTAAATGGAGGCCATTTCGGGCCGATTTTTGCTTTTCATGTTCAATGTACTTAGTTTCTCGCATTTAGCCAGATGTTAGGACATATATAGCTCTTATAATAACATATACAACCATTAGAGCTAACTAAAATCCATTCACTTGCTTTGAAACCTATTTTGGGTAGATGAAATCCATTTTGGGTAAATGAAGCCCATTTCGGGCCGGTTTTTGCTTTTCACGTTCAATGTACTTAATTTCTCGCATTTAGCCACATGTTAGGACATATATAGCTCTAATAACAACGTATACAACCATTAGAGTCAAGAAAAATCACTTCACATTCATTGAAACCAATTTTGGGTAAATAAAGGCCATTTCGGGGTGGTTTTTGCTTTTCATGTTCAATGTACTTAGTTTCTCGCATTTAGCCACATGTTAGGACATATATAGTTCTTATTTTGAAACCCATTTATAACAACATATACAACCATTAGAGTTAAGAAAAATCACTTTTATGCTTTGAAACCCATTTTTGGTAAACGAAGGCCATTTCGGTCCGATTTTTGCTTTTCATGTTCAATGTACCTAGTTTCTCGCATTTAGCCACATGTTAGGACATATATAGCTCTTATAACAACATATACAACCATTAGAGTTAAGAAAAATCACTTCTTATGCTTTGAAACCGATTTTGGGTAAATGGAGGCCATTTCGGGCCGATTTTTGCTTTTCATGTTCAATGTACTTAGTTTCTCGCATTTAGCCAGATGTTAGGACATATATAGCTCTTATAATAACATATACAACCATTAGAGCTAACTAAGATCCATTCACTTGTTTTGAAACCTATTTTGGGTAGATGAAACCCATTTTGGGTAAATGAAGGCCATTTCGGGCCCGTTTTTTCAATGTACTTAATTTCTCGCATTTAGCCACATGTTAGGACATATATAGCTCTAATAACAACGTATACAACCATTAGAGTCAAGAAAAATCACTTCACATTCATTGAAACCCATTTTGGGTAAATAAAGGCCATTTCGGGGTGGTTTTTGCTTTTCATGTTCAATGTACTTAGTTTCTCGCATTTAGCCACATGTTAGGACATATATAGTTCTTATTTTGAAACCCATTTATAACAACATATACAACCATTAGAGTTAAGAAAAATCACTTTTATGCTTTGAAACCCATTTTTGGTAAACGAAGGCCATTTCGGTCCGATTTTTGCTTTTCATGTTCAATGTACCTAGTTTCTCGCATTTAGCCACATGTTAGGACATATATAGCTCTTATATCAACATATACAACCATTAGAGTTAAGAAAAATCACTTCTTATGCGTTGAAACCGATTTTGGGTAAATGGAGGCCATTTCGGGCCGATTTTTGCTTTTCATGTTCAATGTACTTAGTTTCTCGCATTTAGCCGGATGTTAGGACATATATAGCTCTTATAATAACATATACAACCATCAGAGCTAACTAAAATCCATTCACTTGCTTTGAAACCTATTTTGGGTAGATGAAACCCATTTTGGGTAAATGAAGGCCATTTCGGGCCGGTTTTTGCTTTTCACGTTCAATGTACTTAATTTCTCGCATTTAGCCACATGTTAGGACATATATAGCTCTAATAACAACGTATACAACCATTAGAGTCAAGAAAAATCACTTCACATTCTTTGAAACCCATTTTGGGTAAATAAAGGCCATTTCGGGGTGGTTTTTGCTTTTCATGTTCAATGTACTTAGTTTCTCGCATTTAGCCACATGTTAGGACATATATAGTTGTAATAACAACATATACAACCATTAGAGTTAAGAAAAATCACTTCTTATGCTTTGAAACCCATTTTTGGTAAACGAAGGCCATTTCGGGCCGATTTTTGCTTTTCATGTTCAATGTACTTAGTTTCTCGCATTTAGCCACATGTTAGGACATATATAGCTCTTATAACAACATATACAACCATTAGAGTTAAGAAAAATCACTTCTTCTATGCGTTGAAACCCATTTTGGGTAAATGAAGGCCATTTCGGGCCGATTTTTGCTTTTCATGTTCAATGTACTTAGTTTCTCGCATTTAGCCACATGTTAGGACATATATAGCTCTAATAACAACGTATACAACCATTAGAGTCAAGAAAAATCACTTCACATTCATTGAAACCCATTTTGGGTAAATAAAGGCCATTTCAGAGTGGTTTTTGCTTTTCATGTTCAATGTACTTAGTTTCTCGCATTTAGCCACATGTTAGGACATATATAGCTCTTAATATGAAACCCATTTATAACAACATATACAACCATTAGAGTTAAGAAAAATCACTTCTTATGCTTTGAAACCGATTTTGGGTAAATGGAGGCCATTTCGGGCCGATTTTTGCTTTTCATGTTCAATGTACTTAGTTTCTCGCATTTAGCCAGATGTTAGGACATATATAGCTCTTATAATAACATATACAACCATTAGAGCTAACTAAAATCCATTCACTTGTTTTGAAACCTATTTTGGATAGATGAAACCCATTTTGGGTAAATGAAGGCCATTTCGGGCCGGTTTTTTCAATGTACTTAATTTCTCGCATTTTGCCACATGTTAGGACATATATAGCTCTAATAACAACGTATACAACCACTAGAGTCAAGAAAAATCACTTCACATTCATTGAAACCCATTTTGGGTAAATAAAGGCCATTTCGGGGTGGTTTTTGCTTTTCATGTTCAATGTACTTAGTTTCTCGCATTTAGCCACATGTTAGGACATATATAGCTCTTATTTTGAAACCCATTTATAACAACATATACAACCATTAGAGTTAAGAAAAATCACTTCTTATGCTTTGAACCCGATTTTGGGTAAATGGAGGCCATTTCGGGCCGATTTTTGCTTTTCATGTTCAATGTACTTAGTTTCTCGCTTTTAACCAGAAGTTAGGACATATATAGCTCTTTATAATAACATATACAACCATTAGAACTAACTAAAATCCATTCACTTGCTTTGAAACCTATTTTGGGTGGATGAAATCCATTTTGGGTAAATGAAGCCCATTTCGGGCCGGTTTTTGCTTTTTACGTTCAATGTACTTAATTTCTCGCATTTAGCCACTTGTTAGGACATATATAGCTCTAATAACAACGTATACAACCATTAGAGTCAAGAAAAATCACTTCACATTCTTTGAAACCCATTTTGGGTAAATGAAGGCCATTTCGGGGTGGTTTTTGCTTTTCATGTTCAATGTACTTAGTTTCTCGCATTTAGCCACATGTTAGGACATATATAGCTCTTATAACAACATATACAACCAATAGAGTTAAGAAAAATCACTTCTTATGCTTTGAAATCGATTTTGGGTAAATGGAGGCCATTTCGGGCCGATTTTTGCTTTTCATGTTCAATGTACTTAGTTTCTCGCTTTTAACCAGAAGTTAGGACATATATAGCTCTTTATAATAACATATACAACCATTAGAACTAACTAAAATCCATTCACTTGCTTTGAAACCTATTTTGGGTGGATGAAATCCATTTTGGGTAAATGAAGCCCATTTCGGGCCGGTTTTTGCTTTTTACGTTCAATGTACTTACTTTCTCGCATTTAGCCACTTGTTAGGACATATATAGCTCTAATAACAACGTATACAACCATTAGAGTCAAGAAAAATCACTTCACATTCTTTGAAACCCATTTTGGGTAAAGGAAGGCCATTTCGGGGTGGTTTTTGCTTTTCATGTTCAATGTACTTAGTTTCTC
Organism: Beta lomatogona; assembly: GCA_947646795.1. Taxonomy (NCBI): domain Eukaryota; kingdom Viridiplantae; phylum Streptophyta; class Magnoliopsida; order Caryophyllales; family Amaranthaceae; genus Beta; species Beta lomatogona. The sequence goes on from CANSNZ010001144.1 coordinate 29,591, forward strand.
GCATTTAGCCACATGTTAGGACATATATAGCTCTTATTTTGAAACCCATTTATAACAACATATAAAACCATTAGAGTTAAGAAAAATCACTTCTTATGCTTTGAAACCAATTTTGGGTAAATGGAGGCCATTTCGGGCCGATTTTTGCTTTTCATGTTCAATGTACTTAGTTTCTCGCCTTTAGCCAGATGTTAGGACATATATAGCTCTTATAATAACATATACAACCATTAGGGCTAACTAAAATCCATTCACTTGCTTTGAAACCTATTTTGGGTAGATGAAACCCATTTTGGGTAAATGAAGGCCATTTCGGGCCGGTTTTTTCAATGTACTTAATTTCTCGCATTTAGCCACATGTTAGGACATATATAGCTCTAATAACAACGTATACAACCATTAGAGTCAAGAAAAATCACTTCACATTCATTGAAACCCATTTTGGGTAAATAAAGGCCATTTCGGGGTGGTTTTTGCTTTTCATGTTCAATGTACTTAGTTTCTCGCATTTAGCCACATGTTAGGACATATATAGCTCTTATTTTGAAACCCATTTATAACAACATATAAAACCATTAGAGTTAAGAAAAATCACTTCTTATGCTTTGAAACCAATTTTGGGTAAATGGAGGCCATTTCGGGCCGATTTTTGCTTTTCATGTTCAATGTACTTAGTTTCTCGCCTTTAGCCAGAAGTTAGGACATATATAGCTCTTATAATAACATATACAACCATTAGAGCTAACTAAAATCCATTCACTTGCTTTGAAACCTATTTTGGGTAGATGAAACCCATTTTGGGTAAATGAAGGCCATTTCGGGCCGGTTTTTTCAATGTACTTAATTTCTCGCATTTAGCCACATGTTAGGACATATATAGCTCTAATAACAACGTATACAACCATTAGAGTCAAGAAAAATCACTTCACATTCATTGAAACCCATTTTGGGTAAATAAAGGCCATTTCGGGGTGGTTTTTGCTTTTCATGTTCAATGTACTTAGTTTCTCGCATTTAGCCACATGTTAGGACATATATAGCTCTTATAACAACATATACAACCATTAGAGTTAAGAAAAATCACTTCTTATGCTTTGAAACCGATTTTGGGTAAATGGAGGCCATTTCGGGCCGATTTTTGCTTTTCATGTTCAAAGTACTTAGTTTCTCGCCTTTAGCCAGATGTTAGGACATATATAGCTCTTATAATAACATATACAACCATTAGAGCTAACTAAAATCCATTCACTTGCTTTGAAACCTATTTTGGGTAGATGAAATCCATTTTGGGTAAATGAAGCCCATTTCGGGCCGGTTTTTGCTTTTCACGTTCAATGTACTTAATTTCTCGCATTTAGCCACATGTTAGGACATATATAGCTCTAATAACAACGTATACAACCATTAGAGTCAAGAAAAATCACTTCACATTCTTTGAAACCCATTTTGGGTAAATGAAGGTCATTTCGGGGTGGTTTTTGCTTTTCATGTTCAATGTACTTAGTTTCTCGCATTTAGCCACATGTTAGGACATATATAGCTCTTATAACAACATATACAACCATTAGAGTTAAGAAAAATCACTTCTTATGCTTTGAAACCGATTTTGGGTAAATGGAGGCCATTTCGGGCCGATTTTTGCTTTTCATGTTCAATGTACTTAGTTTCTCGCCTTTAGCCAGATGTTAGGACATATATAGCTCTTATAATAACATATACAACCATTAGAGCTAACTAAAATCCATTCACTTGCTTTGAAACCTATTTTGGGTAGATGAAATCCATTTTGGGTAAATGAAGCCCATTTCGGGCCAGTTTTTGCTTTTCACGTTCAATGTACTTAATTTCTCGCATTTAGCCACATGTTAGGACATATATAGCTCTAATAACAACGTATACAACCATTAGAGTCAAGAAAAATCACTTCACATTCTTTGAAACCCATTTTGGGTAAAGGAAGGCCATTTCGGGGTGGTTTTTGCTTTTCATGTTCAATGTACTTAGTTTCTCGCATTTAGCCACATGTTAGGACATATTTAGTTGTAATAACAACATATATAACCATTAGAGTTAAGAAAAATCACTTCTATGCTTTGAAACCCATTTTTGGTAAACGAAGGCCATTTCGGGCCGATTTTTGCTTTTCATGTTCAATGTACCTAGTTTCCCGCATTTAGCCACATGTTAGGACATATATAGCTCTTATAACAACATATACAACCATTAGAGTTAAGAAAAATCACTTCTTATGCTTTGAAACCGATTTTGGGTAAATGGAGGCCATTTCGGGCCGATTTTTGCTTTTCACGTTCAATGTACTTAATTTCTCGCATTTAGCCACATGTTAGGACATATATAGCTCTAATAACAACGTATACAACCATTAGAGTCAAGAAAAATCACTTCACATTCTTTGAAACCCATTTTGGGTAAATGAAGGTCATTTCGGGGTGGTTTTTGCTTTTCATGTTCAATGTACTTAGTTTCTCGCATTTAGCCACATGTTAGGACATATATAGCTCTTATAACAACATATACAACCATTAGAGCTAACTAAAATCCGTTCACTTGTTTTGAAACCTATTTTGGGTAGATGAAACCCATTTTGGGTAAATGAAGGCCATTTCGGGCCCGTTTTTTTCAATGTACTTAATTTCTCGCATTTAGCCACATGTTAGGACATATATAGCTCTAATAACAACGTATACAACCATTAGAGTCAAGAAAAATCACTTCACATTCATTGAAACCCATTTTGGGTAAATAAAGGCCATTTCGGGGTGGTTTTTGCTTTTCATGTTCAATGTACTTAGTTTCTCGCATTTAGCCACATGTTAGGACATATATAGCTCTTATTTTGAAACCATTTATAACAACATATACAACCATTAGAGTTAAGAAAAATCACTTCTTATGCTTTGAAACCAATTTTGGGTAAATGGAGGCCATTTCGGGCCGATTTTTGCTTTTCATGTTCAATGTACTTAGTTTCTCGCTTTTAGCCGGAAGTTAGGACATATATAGCTCTTATAATAACATATACAACCATTAGAGCTAACTAAAATCCATTCACTTGCTTTGAAACCTATTTTGGGTAGATGAAATCCATTTTGGGTAAATGAAGCCCATTTCGGGCCGGTTTTTTGCTTTTCACGTTCAATGTACTTAATTTCTCGCATTTAGCCACATGTTAGGACATATATAGCTCTAATAACAACGTATACAACCATTAGAGTCAAGAAAAATCACTTCACATTCTTTGAAACCCATTTTGGGTAAATAAAGGCCATTTCGGGGTGGTTTTTGCTTTTCATGTTCAATGTACTTAGTTTCTCGCATTTAGCCACATGTTAGGACATATATAGCTCTTATTTTGAAACCCATTTATAACAACATATACAACCATTAGAGTTAAGAAAAATCACTTCTTATGCTTTGAAACCAATTTTGGGTAAATGGAGGCCATTTCGGGCCGATTTTTGCTTTTCATGTTCAATGTACTTAGTTTCTCGCTTTTAGCCAGAAGTTAGGACATATATAGCTCTTATAATAACATATACAACCATTAGAGCTAACTAAAATCCATTCACTTGCTTTGAAACCTATTTTGGGTAGATGAAATCCATTTTGGGTAAATGAAGCCCATTTCGGGCCGGTTTTTTGCTTTTCACGTTCAATGTACTTAATTTCTCGCATTTAGCCACATGTTAGGACATATATAGCTCTAATAACAACGTATACAACCATTAGAGTCAAGAAAAATCACTTCACATTCTTTGAAACCCATTTTGGGTAAAGGAAGGCCATTTCGGGGTGGTTTTTGCTTTTCATGTTCAATGTACTTAGTTTCTCGCATTTAGCCACATGTTAGGACATATTTAGTTGTAATAACAACATATATAACCATTAGAGTTAAGAAAAATCACTTTTATGCTTTGAAACCCATTTTTTGGTAAACGAAGGCCATTTCGGGCCGATTTTTGCTTTTCATGTTCAATGTACCTAGTTTCTCGCATTTAGCCACATGTTAGGACCTATATAGCTCTTATAACAACATATACAACCATTAGAGTTAAGAAAAATCACTTCTTATGCTTTGAAACCGATTTTGGGTAAATGGAGGCCATTTCGGGCCGATTTTTGCTTTTCATGTTCAATGTACTTAGTTTCTCGCTTTTAACCAGAAGTTAGGACATATATAGCTCTTATAATAACATATACAACCATTAGAGCTAACTAAAATCCATTCACTTGCTTTGAAACCTATTTTGGGTAGATGAAATCCATTTTGGGTAAATGAAGCCCATTTCGGGCCGGTTTTTTGCTTTTCACGTTCAATGTACTTAATTTCTCGCATTTAGCCACATGTTAGGACATATATAGCTCTAATAACAACGTATACAACCATTAGAGTCAAGAAAAATCACTTCACATTCTTTGAAACCCATTTTGGGTAAAGGAAGGCCATTTCGGGGTGGTTTTTGCTTTTCATGTTCAATGTACTTAGTTTCTCGCATTTAGCCACATGTTAGGACATATATAGCTCTTATAACAACATATACAACCATTAGAGTTAAGAAAAATCACTTCTTATGCTTTGAAACCGATTTTGGGTAAATGGAGGCCATTTCGGGCCGATTTTTGCTTTTCATGTTAAATGTACTTAGTTTCTCGCATTTAGCCGGATGTTAGGACCTGTATAGCTCTTATAATAACATATACAACCATTAGATCTAACTAAAATCCATTCACTTGTTTTGAAACCTATTTTGGGTAGATGAAACCCATTTTGGGTAAATGAAGGCCATTTCGGGCCGGTTTTTTCAATGTACTTAATTTCTCGCATTTAGCCACATGTTAGGACATATATAGCTCTAATAACAACATATACAACCATTAGAGTCAAGAAAAATCACTTCACATTCATTGAAACCCATTTTGGGTAAATAAAGGCCATTTCGGGGTGGTTTTTGCTTTTCATGTTCAATGTACTTAGTTTCTCGCATTTAGCCACATGTTAGGACATATATAGTTCTTATTTTGAAACCCATTTATAACAACATATAAAACCATTAGCGTTAAGAAAAATCACTTCTTATGCTTTGAAACCGATTTTGGGTAAATGGAGGCCATTTCGGGCCGATTTTTGCTTTTCATGTTCAATGTACTTAGTTTCTCGCTTTTAACCAGAAGTTAGGACATATATAGCTCTTATAATAACATATACAACCATTAGAACTAACTAAAATCCATTCACTTGCTTTGAAACCTATTTTGGGTAGATGAAATCCATTTTGGGTAAATGAAGCCCATTTCGGGCCGATTTTTGCTTTTCACGTTCAATGTACTTAATCTCTCGCATTTAGCCACATATTAGGACGTATATAGCTCTAATAACAACGTATACAACCATTAGAGTCAAGAAAAATCACTTCACATTCTTTGAAACCCATTTTGGGTAAATGAAGGCCATTTCGGGGTGGTTTTTGCTTTTCATGTTCAATGTACTTAGTTTCTCGCATTTAGCCACATGTTAGGACATATTTAGTTGTAATAACAACATATATAACCATTAGAGCTAAGAAAAATCACTTTTATGCTTTGAAACCCATTTTTGGTAAACGAAGGCCATTTCGGGCCGATTTTTGCTTTTCATGTTCAATGTACTTAGTTTCTCGCATTTAGCCACATGTTAGGACATATATAGCTCTTATAACAACATATACAACCATTAGAGCTAACTAAAATCCATTCACATGCTTTGAAACCCATTTTGGGCCGATTTTGCTTTTAATGTTCAATGTACTTAGTATCTCGCATTTAGCCCCATGCTAGGACATATATAGCTCTTATAACAACATATACAACCATTAGAGTTAAGAAAAATCACTTCTTATGCTTTGAAACCGATTTTGGGTAAATGGAGGCCATTTCGGGCCGATTTTTGCTTTTCATGTTCGCATTTAGCCAGATGTTAGGACATATATAGCTCTTATAATAACATAACAACCATTAGAGCTAACTAAAATCCATTCACTTGCTTTGAAACCTATTTTGGGTAGATGAAACCCATTTTGGGTAAATGAAGCCCATTTCGGCCCTGTTTTTGCTGTTCACGTTCAATGTACTTAATTTCTCGCATTTAGCCACATGTTAGGACATATATAGCTCAAATAACAACGTATACAGCCGTTAGAGTCAAGAAAAATCAGTTCACATTCTTTGAAGCCCATTTTGGGTAAATAAAGGCCATTTCGGGGTGGTTTTTGCTTTTCATGTTCAATGTACTTAGTTTCTCGCATTTTGCCACATGTTAGGACATATTTAGTTGTAATAATAACATATATAACCATTAGAATAAACAAAAAACACTTTTATGATTTGAAACCCATTTTTGGTAAACGAAGGCCATTTCGGGCCGATTTTTGCTTTTCATGTTCAATGTACTTAGTTTCTCGCATTTAGCCACATGTTAGGACATATATAGCTCTTATAACAACATATACAACCATTAGAGCTAACTAAAATCCATTCACATGCTTTGAAACCCATTTTGGGCCGATTTTTGCTTTTAATGTTCAATGTACTTAGTTTCTCGGATTTAGCCACATGTTAGGACATATATAGCTCTAGTAACAACGTATACAACCATTAGAGTCAAGAAAAATCACTTCACATTCTTTGAAACCCATTTTGGGTAGATGGAGGCCATTTCGGGGAGGTTTTTGCTTTTCATGTTCAATGTACTTAGTTTCTCGCATTTAGCCACATGTTAGGACATATATAGCTCTTATAACAACATATACAACCATTAGAGCTAACTAAAATCCATTCACATGCTTTGAAACCCATTTTGGGCCGATTTTTGCTTTTAATGTTCAATATACTTAATTTCTCGCATTTAGCCACATGTTAGGACATATATAGCTCTTATAACAACATATACAACCAGTAGAGTTAAGAAAAATCACTTCTTATGCTTTGAAACCGATTTTGGGTAAATGTAAGACATTTCGGGCCAATTTTTGCTTTTCATGTTCAATGTACTTAATTTCTCGCTTTTAGCCGGATGTTAGGACATATATAGCTCTTATAATAACATATACAACCATTAGAGCTAACTAAAATCTATTCACTTGCTTTGAAACCTATTTTGGGTAGATGAAACCCATTTTGGGTAAATGAAGCCCATTTCGGGCCGGTTTTTGCTTTTCACGTTCAATGTACTTAATTTCTCGCATTTGGCCACATGTTAGGACATATATAGCTCTAATAACAACGTATACAACCATTTGAGTCAAGCAAAATCACTTCACATTCTTTGAAACCCATTTTGGGTAAATGAAGGCCATTTCAGGGTGGTTTTTGCTTTTCATGTTCAATGTACTTAGTTTCTCGCATTTAACCACATGTTAGGACATATATAGCTCTTATTTTGAAACCCGTTTTGGGCCAATTTTAGCTTTTAATGTTCAATGTACTTAGTTTCTCGCATTTAGCCACATGTTAGGACATATATAGCTATTATAACAACATATACAACCATTAGAGTTAAGAAAAATCACTTCTTATGCTTTGAAACCGATTTTGGCTAACAGAGGCCATTTCGGGCCGATTTTTGCTTTTCAAGTTCAATGTACTTAGTTTCTCGCCTTTAGCCAGAAGTTAGGACATATATAGCTCTTATAATAACATATGCAACCATTAGACCTAACTAAAATCCATTCACATGCTTTGAAATCCATTTTGGGCCGATTTTTGCTTTTAATGTTCAATGTACTTAGTTTCTCGCATTTAGCCATATGTTAGGACATATATAGCTCTTATAACAACATATACAACCATTAGAGTTAAGAAAAATCACTTCTTATGCTTTGAAACCTATTTTGGGTAAATGGAGGCCATTTCGGGTCGAATTTTGCTTTTCATGTTCAATGTACTTAGTTTCTCGCTTTTAGCCCGAAGTTAGGACATATATAGCTCTTATAATAACATATACAACCATTAGAGCTAACTAAAATCTATTCACTTGCTTTGAAACCTATTTTGGGTAGATGAAATCCATTTTGGGTAAATGAAGCCCATTTCGGGCCGGTTTTTGCTTTTCACGTTCAATGTACTTAATTTCTCGCATTTAGCCACATGTTAGGACATATATAGCTCTAATAACAACGTATACAACCATTAGAGTCAAGAAAAAGCACTTCACATTCTTAGAAACCCATTTTGGGTAAATGAAGGCCATTTCGGGGTGGTTTTTGCTTTTCGTGTTCAATGTACTTAGTTTCTCGCATTTAGCCACATGTTAGGACATATTTAGTTGTAATAACAACATATATAACCATTAGAGTTAAGAAAAATCACTTTAATGCTTTGAAACCCATTTTTGGTAAATGAAGGCCATTTGGGGCCGATTTTTGGTTTTCATGTTCAATGTACCTAGTTTCTCGCATTTAGCCACGTGTTAGGACATATATAGCTCTTATAACAACATATACAACCATTACAGCTAACTAAAATCCATTCACATGCTTTGAAACCCATTTTGGGCCGATTTTGCTTTTAATGTTCAATGTACTTAGTTTTTCGCATTTAGCCACATGTTAGGACATATATAGCTCTTATAACAACATATACAACCATTAGAGTTAAGAAAAATCACTTCTTATGCTTTGAAACCGATTTTGGGTAAATGGAGGCCATTTCGGGCCGATTTTTGCTTTTCATGTTCAATGTACTTAGTTTCTCGCATTTAGCCCGATGTTAGGACATATATAGCTCTTATAATAACATATACAACCATTAGAGCTAACTAAAATCCATTCACTTGCTTTGAAACCTATTTTGGGTAGATGAAACCCATTTTGGGTAAATGAAGCCCATTTCGGGCCTGTTTTTGCTTTTCACGTTCAATGTACCTAGTTTCTCGCATTTAGCCACGTGTTAGGACATATATAGCTCTTATAACAACATATACAACCATTAGAGCTAGCTAAAATCCATTCACATGCTTTGAAACCCATTTTGGGCCGATTTTTGCTTTTAATGTTCAATGTACTTAGTTTCTCGGATTTAGCCACATGTTAAGACATATATAGCTCTAGTAACAACGTATACAACCATTAGAGTCAAGAAAAATCACTTCACATTCTTTGAAACCCATTTTGGGTAGATGGAGGCCATTTCGGGGAGGTTTTTGCTTTTCATGTTCAATGTACTTAGTTTCTCGCATTTAGCCACATGTTAGGACATATATAGCTCTTATAACAACATATACAACCATTAGAGCTAACTAAAATCCATTCACATGCTTTGAAACCCATTTTGGGCCGATTTTTGCTTTTAATGTTCAATATACTTAATTTCTCGCATTTAGCCACTTGTTAGGACATATATAGCTCTTATAACAACATATACAACCATTAGAGTTAAGAAAAATCACTTCTTATGCTTTGAAACCGATTTTGGGTAAATGTAAGACATTTCGGGCCAATTTTTGCTTTTCATGTTCAATGTACTTAATTTCTCGCTTTTAGCCAGATGTTAGGACATATATAGCTCTTATAATAACATATACAACCATTAGAGCTAACTAAAATCTATTCACTTGCTTTGAAACCTATTTTGGGTAGATGAAACCCATTTTGGGTAAATGAAGCCCATTTCGGGCCGGTTTTTGCTTTTCACGTTCAATGTACTTAATTTCTCGCATTTGGCCACATGTTAGGACATATATAGCTCTAATAACAACGTATACAACCATTTGAGTCAAGCAAAATCACTTCACATTCTTTGAAACCCTTTTTGGGTAAATGAAGGCCATTTCGGGGTGGTTTTTGCTTTTCATGTTCAATGTACTTAGTTTCTCGCATTTAACCACATGTTAGGACATATATAGCTCTTATTTTGAAACCCGTTTTGGGCCGATTTTAGCTTTTAATGTTCAATGTACTTAGTTTCTCGCATTTAGCCACATGTTAGGACATATATAGCTATTATAACAACATATACAACCATTAGAGTTAAGCAAAATCACTTCTTATGCTTTGAAACCGATTTTGGCTAACAGGAGGCCATTTCGGGCCGATTTTTGCTTTTCATGTTCAATGTACTTAGTTTCTCGCCTTTAGCCAGAAGTTAGGACATATATAGCTCTTATAAAAACATATGCAACCATTAGAGCTAACTAAAATCCATTCACATGCTTTGAAACCCATTTTGGGCCGATTTTTGCTTTTAATGTTCAATGTACTTAGTTTCTCGCATTTAGCCATATGTTAGGACATATATAGCTCTTATAACAACATATACAACCATTAGAGTTAAGAAAACTCACTTCTTATGCTTTGAAACCTATTTTGGGTAAATGGAGGCCATTTCGGGTCGAATTTTGCTTTTCATGTTCAATGTACTTAGTTTCTCGCTTTTAGCCCGAAGTTAGGACATATATAGCTCTTATAATAACATATACAACCATTAGGGCTAACTAAAATCCATTCACTTGCTTTGAAACCTATTTTGGGTAGATGAAATCCATTTTGGGTAAATGAAGCCCATTTCGGGCCGGTTTTTGCTTTTCACGTTCAATGTACTTAATTTCTCGCATTTAGCCACATGTTAGGACATATATAGCTCTAATAACAACGTATACAACCATTAGAGTCAAGAAAAAGCACTTCACATTCTTAGAAACCCATTTTGGGTAAATGAAGGCCATTTCGGGGTGGTTTTTGCTTTTCATGTTCAATGTACTTAGTTTCTCGCATTTAGCCACATGTTAGGACATATTTAGTTGTAATAACAACATATATAACCATTAGAGTTAAGAAAAATCACTTTTATGCTTTGAAACCCATTTTTGGTAAATGAAGGCCATTTGGGGCCGATTTTTGGTTTTCATGTTCAATGTACCTAGTTTCTCGCATTTAGCCACGTGTTAGGACATATATAGCTCTTATATCAACATATACAACCATTACAGCTAACTAAAATCCATTCACATGCTTTGAAACCCATTTTGGGCCGATTTTGCTTTTAATGTTCAATGTACTTAGTTTCTCGCATTTAGCCACATGTTAGGACATATATAGCTCTTATAACAACATATACAACCATTAGAGTTAAGAAAAATCACTTCTTATGCTTTGAAACCGATTTTGGGTAAATGGAGGGCATTTCGGGCCGATTTTTGCTTTTCATGTTCAATGTACTTAGTTTCTCGCATTTAGCCCGATGTTAGGACATATATAGCTCTTATAATAACATATACAACCATTAGAGCTAACTAAAATCTATTCACTTGCTTTGAAACCTATTTTGGGTAGATGAAACCCATTTTGGGTAAATGAAGCCCATTTCGGGCCTGTTTTTGCTTTTCACGTTCAATGTACCTAGTTTCTCACATTTAGCCACGTGTTAGGACATATATAGCTCTTATAACAACATATACAACCATTAGAGCTAACTAAAATCCATTCACATGCTTTGAAACCCATTTTGGGCCGATTTTTGCTTTTAATGTTCAATGTACTTAGTTTCTCGGATTTAGCCACATGTTAGGACATATATAGCTCTAGTAACAACGTATACAACCATTAGAGTCAAGAAAAATCACTTCACATTCTTTGAAACCCATTTTGGGTAGATGGAGGCCATTTCGGGGAGGTTTTTGCTTTTCATGTTCAATGTACTTAGTTTCTCGCGTTTAGCCACATGTTAGGACATATATAGCTCTTATAACAACATATACAACCATTAGAGCTAACTAAAATCCATTCACATGCTTTGAAACCCATTTTGGGCCGATTTTTGCATTTAATGTTCAATATACTTAATTTCTCGCATTTAGCCACATGTTAGGACATATATAGCTCTTATAACAACATATACAACCAGTAGATTTAAGAAAAATCACTTCTTATGCTTTGAAACCGATTTTGGGTAAATGTAAGACATTTCGGGCCAATTTTTGCTTTTCATGTTCAATGTACTTAATTTCTCGCCTTTAGCCGTATGTTAGGACATATATAGCTCTTATAATAACATATACAACCATTAGAGCTAACTAAAATCTATTCACTTGCTTTGAAACCTATTTTGGGTAGATGAAACCCATTTTGGGTAAATGAAGCCCATTTCGGGCCGGTTTTTGCTTTTCACGTTCAATGTACTTAATTTCTCGCATTTGGCCACATGTTAGGACATATATAGCTCTAATAACAACGTATACAACCATTTGAGTCAAGCAAAATCACTTCACATTCTTTGAAACCCATTTTGGGTAAATGAAGGCCATTTCGGGGTGGTTTTTGCTTTTCATGTTCAATGTACTTAGTTTCTCGCATTTAACCACATGTTAGGACATATATAGCTCTTTATTTTGAAACCCGTTTTAGGCCGATTTTAGCTTTTAATGTTCAATGTACTTAGTTTCTCGCATTTAGCCACATGTTAGGACATATATAGCTATTATAACAACATATACAACCATTAGAGTTAAGAAAAATCACTTCTTATGCTTTGAAACCGATTTTGGCTAACAGGAGGCCATTTCGGGCCGATTTTTGCTTTTCATGTTCAATGTACTTAGTTTCTCGCCTTTAGCCAGAAGTTAGGACATATATAGCTCTTATAAAAACATATGCAACCATTAGAGCTAACTAAAATCCATTCACATGCTTTGAAACCCATTTTGGGCCGATTTTTGCTTTTAATGTTCAATGTACTTAGTTTCTCGCATTTAGCCATATGTTAGGACATATATAGCTCTTATAACAACATATACAACCATTAGAGTTAAGAAAAATCACTTCTTATGCTTTGAAACCTATTTTGGGTAAATGGAGGCCATTTCGGGTCGAATTTTGCTTTTCATGTTCAATGTACTTAGTTTCTCGCTTTTAGCCCGAAGTTAGGACATATATAGCTCTTATAATAACATATACAACCATTAGAGCTAACTAAAATCCATTCACTTGCTTTGAAACCTATTTTGGATAGATGAAATCCATTTTGGGTAAATGAAGCCCATTTCGGGCCGGTTTTTGCTTTTGACGTTCAATGTACTTAATTTCTCGCATTTAGCCACATGTTTGGACATATATAGCTCTAATAACAACGTATACAACCATTAGAGTCAAGAAAAAGCACTTCACATTCTTAGAAACCCATTTTGGGTAAATGAAGGCCATTTCGGGGTGGTATTTGCTTTTCATGTTCAATGTACTTAGTTTCTCGCATTTAGCCACATGTTAGGACATATTTAGTTGTAATAACAACATATATAACCATTAGAGTTAAGAAAAATCACTTTTATGCTTTGAAACCCATTTTTGGTAAATGAAGGCCATTTGGGGCCGATTTTTGGTTTTCATATTCAATGTACCTAGTTTCTCGCATTTAGCCACGTGTTAGGACATATATAGCTCTTATAACAACATATACAACCATTAGAGCTAACTAAAATCCATTCACATGCTTTGAAACCCATTTTGGGCCGATTTTGCTTTTAATGTTCAATGTACTTAGTTTCTCGCATTTAGCCACATGTTAGGACATATATAGCTCTTATAACAACATATACAACCATTAGAGTTAAGAAAAATCACTTCTTATGCTTTGAAACCGATTTTGGGTAAATGGAGGCCATTTCGGGCCGATTTTTGCTTTTCATGTTCAATGTACTTAGTTTCTCGCATTTAGCCCGATGTTAGGACATATATAGCTCTTATAATACAATATACAACCGTTAGAGCTAACTAAAATCCATTCACTTGCTTTGAAACCTATTTTGGGTAGATGAAACCCATTTTGGGTAAATGAAGCCCATTTCGGGCCTGTTTTTGCTTTTCACGTTCAATGTACATAGTTTCTCGCATTTAGCCACGTGTTAGGACATATATAGCTCTTATAACAACATATACAACCATTAGAGCTAACTAAAATCCATTCACATGTTTTGAAACCCATTTTGGGCCGATTTTGCTTTTAATGTTCAATGTACTTAGTTTCTCGCATTTAGCCACATGTTAGGACATATATAGCTCTAATAACAACGTATACAACCGTTAGAGTCAAGAAAATCAGTTCACATTCTTTGAAACCCAATTTGGGTAAATAAAGGCCATTTCGGGGTGGTTTTTGTTTTTCATGTTCAATGTACTTAGTTTCTCGCATTTTGCCACATGTTAGGACATATTTAGTTGTAATAACAACATATATAACCATTAGAATAAACAAAAATCGCTTTTATGATTTGAAACCCATTTTTGGTAAACGAAGGCCATTTTGGGCCGATTTTTGCTTTTCATGTTCAATGTACTTAGTTTCTCGCATTTAGCCACATGTTAGGACATATATAGCTCTTATAACAACATATACAACCATTAGAGCTAACTAAAATCCATTCACATGCTTTGAAACCCATTTTGGGCCGATTTTTTGCTTTTAATGTTCAATGTACTTAGTTTCTCGGATTTAGCTACATGTTAGGACATATATAGCTCTAGCAACAACGTATACAACCATTAGAGTCAAGAAAAATCACTTCACATTCTTTGAAACCCATTTTGGGTAGATGGAGGCCATTTCGGGGAGGTTTTGCTTTTCATGTTCAATGTACTTAGTTTCTCGCATTTAGCCACATGTTAGGACATATATAGCTCTTATAACAACATATACAACCATTAAAGCTAACTAAAATCCATTGACATGCTTTGAAACCCATTTTGGGCCGATTTTTTTCTTTTAATGTTCAATATACTTAATTTCTCGCATTTAGCCACATGTTAGGACATAAATAGCTCTTATAACAACATATACAACCAGTAGAGTTAAGAAAAATCACTTCTTATGCTTTGAAACCGATTTTGGGTAAATGTAAGACATTTCGGGCCAATTTTTGCTTTCCATGTTCAATGTACTTAATTTCTCGCTTTTAGCCGGATGTTAGGACATATATAGCTCTTATAATAACATATACAACCATTAGAGCTAACTAAAATCTATTCACTTGCTTTGAAACCTATTTTGGGTATATGAAACCCATTTTGGGTAAATGAAGCCCATTTCGGGCCGGTTTTTGCTTTTCACGTTCAATGTACTTAATTTCTCGCATTTGGCCACATGTTAGGACATATATAGCTCTAATAACAACGTATACAACCATTTGAGTCAAGCAAAATCACTTCACATTCTTTGACACCCATTTTGGGTAAATGAAGGCCATTTCGGGGTGGTTTTAGCTTTTCATGTTCAATGTACTTAGTTTCTCGCATTTAACCACATGTTAGGACATATATAGCTCTTATTTTGAAACCCGTTTTGGGCCGATTTTTGCTTTTAATGTTCAATGTACTTAGTTTCTTGCATTTAGCCACATGTTAGGACATATATAGCTATTATAACAACATATACAACCATTAGAGTTAAGAAAAATCACTTCTTATGCTTTGAAATCGATTTTGGCTAAAAGGAGGCCATTTCGGGCCGATTTTTGCTTTTCATGTTCAATGTACTTAGTTTCTCGCCTTTAGCCAGAAGTTAGGACATATATAGCTCTTATAATAACATATGCAACCATTAGAGCTAACTAAAATCCATTCACATGCTTTGAAACCCATTTTGGGCCGATTTTTTCTTTTAATGTTCAATGTACTTAGTTTCTCGCATTTAGCCACATGTTAGGACATATATAGCTATTATAACAACATATACAACCATTAGAGTTAAGAAAAATCACTTCTTATGCTTTGAAACCGATTTTGGCTAAAAGGAGGCCATTTCGGGCCGATTTTTGCTTTTCATGTTCAATGTACTTAGTTTCTCGCCTTTAGCCAGAAGTTAGGACATATATAGCTCTTATAATAACATATGCAACCATTAGAGCTAACTAAAATCCATTCACATGCTTTGAAACCCATTTTGGGCCGATTTTTGCTTTTAATGTTCAATGTACTTAGTTTTTCGCATTTAGCCATATGTTAGGACATATATAGCTCTTATAACAACATATACAACCATTAGAGTTAAGGAAAATCACTTCTTATGCTCTGAAACCGATTTTGGGTAAATGGAGGCCATTTCGGGTCGAATTTTGCTTTTCATGTTCAATGTACTTAGTTTCTCGCTTTTAGCCCGAGGTTAGGACATATATAGCTTTTATAATAACATATACAACCATTAGAGCTAACTAAAATCCATTCACTTGCTTTGAAACCTATTTTGGGTAGATGAAATCCATTTTGGGTAAATGAAGCCCATTTCGGGCCGGTTTTTGCTTTTCACGTTCAATGTACTTAATTTCTCGCATTTAGCCACATGTTAGGACATATATAGCTCTAATAACAACGTATAAAACCATTAGAGTCAAGAAAAATCACTTCACATTCATTGAAACCCATTTTGCGTAAATAAAGGCCATTTCGGGGTGGTTTTTGCTTTTCATGTTCAATGTACTTAGTTTCTCGCATTTAGGCACATGTTAGGACATATATAGCTCTTATTTTGAAACCCATTTATAACAACATATACAACCATTAGAGTTAAGAAAAATCACTTCTTATGCTTTGAAACAGATTTTGGGTAAATGGAGGCCATTTCGGGCCGATTTTTGCTTTTCATGTTCAATGTACTTAGTTACTCGCATTTAGCCGGATGTTAGGACATATATAGCACTTATAATAACATATACAACCATTAGAGCTAACTAAAATCCATTCACTTGCTTTGAAACCTATTTTGGGTAGATGAAACCCATTTTGGGTAAATGAAGAATATTTCGGGCCGTTTTTGCTTTTCACGTTCAATGTACTTAATTTCTCGCATTTGGCCACATGTTAGGACATATATAGCTCTAATAACAACGTATACAACCATTAGAGTCAAGAAAAATCACTTCACATTCTTTGAAACCCATTTTGGGTAAATAAAGGCCAATTCGGGGTGGTTTTTGCTTTTCATGTTCAATGTACTTAGTTTCTCGCATTTTGCCACATGTTAGGACATATTTAGTTGTAATAACAACATATATAACCATTGGAGTTAAGAAAAATCACTTTTATGATTTGAAACCCATTTTTGGTAAATGGAGGCCATTTCGGGCCGATTTTTGCTTTTCATGTTCAATGTACTTAGTTTCTCGCATTTAGCCACATGTTAGGACATATATAGCTCTTATAACAACATATACAACCATTAGAGCTAACTAAAATCCATTCACATGCTTTGAAACCCATTTTGGGCATTTTTTGCTTTTAATGTTCAATGTACTTAGTTTCTCGCATTTAGCCACATGTTAGGACATATATAGCTCTTATAACAACATATACAACCAGTAGAGTTAAGAAAAATCACTTCTTATGCTTTGAAACCGATTTTGGGTAAATGTAAGACATTTCGGGCCAATTTTTGCTTTTCACGTTCAATGTACTTAATTTCTCGCATTTAGCCACATGTTTGGACATATATAGCTCTAATAACAACGTATACAACCATTAGAGTCAAGAAAAAGCACTTCACATTCTTAGAAACCCATTTTGGGTAAATGAAGGTCATTTCGGGGTGGTTTTTGTTTTTCATGTTCAATGTACTTAGTTTCTCGCATTTAGCCACATGTTAGGACATATTTAGTTGTAATAACAACATATATAACCATTAGAGTTAAGAAAAATCACTTTTATGCTTTGAAACCCAGTTTTGGTAAACGAAGGCCATTTCGGGCCGATTTTGGCTTTTCATGTTCAATGTACCTAGTTTCTCGCATTTAGCCACATGTTAGGACATATATAGCTCTTATAACAACATATACAACCATTAGGAGTTAAGAAAAATCACTTCTTATGCTTTGAAACCGATTTTGGGCAAATGGAGGCCATTTCGGGCCGATTTTTGCTTTTCATGTTCAATGTACTTAGTTTCTCGCATTTAGCCAGATGTTAGGACATATATAGCTCTTATAATAACATATACAACCATTAGAGCTAACTAAAATCCATTCACTTGTTTTGAAACCTATTTTGGGTAGATGAAACCCATTTTGGTTAAATGAAGGCCATTTCGGGACGGTTTTTTCAATGTACTTAATTTCTCGCATTTAGCCACATGTTAGGACATATATAGCTCTAATAACAACGTATACAACCATTAGAGTCAAGAAAAATCACTTCACATTCATTGAAACCCATTTTGCGTAAATAAAGGCCATTTCGGGGTGGTTTTTTGCTTTTCATGTTCAATGTACTTAGTTTCTCGCATTTAGCCACATGTTAGGACATATATAGCTCTTATTTTGAAACCCATTTATAACAACATATACAACCATTAGAGTTAAGAAAAATCACATCTTATGCTTTGAAACCGATTTTGGGTAAATGGAGGCCATTTCGGGCCGATTTTTGCTTTTCATGTTCAATGTACTTAGTTACTCGCATTTAGCCGGATGTTAGGACATATATAGCTCTTATAATAACATATACAACCATTAGAGCTAACTAAAATCCATGCACTTGCTTTGAAACCTATTTTGGGTAGATGAAACCCATTTTGGGTAAATGAAGAATATTTCGGGCCGGTTTTTGCTTTTCACGTTCAATGTACTTAATTTCTCGCATTTAGCCACATGTTAGGACATATATAGCTCTAATAACAACGTATACAACCATTAGAGTCAAGAAAAATCACTTCACATTCTTTGAAACCCATTTTGGGTAAATAAAGACCAATTCGGGGAGGTTTTTGCTTTTCATGTTCAATGTACTTAGTTTCTCGCATTTTGCCACATGTTAGGACATATTTAGTTGTAATAACAACATATATAACCATTAGAGTTAAGAAAAATCACTTTTATGCTTTGAAACCCAGTTTTGGTAAACGAAGGCCATTTCGGGCCGATTTTTGCTTTTCATGTTCAATGTACTTAGTTTCTCGCATTTAGCCACATGTTAGGACATATATAGCTCTTATAACAACATATACAACCATTAGAGTTAAGAAAAATCACTTCTTATGCTTTGAAACCGATTTTGGGTAAATGGAGGCCATTTCGGGCCGATTTTTGCTTTTCATGTTCAATGTACTTAGTTTCTCGCATTTAGCCGCATGTTAGGACATATATAGCTCTTATAATAACATATACAACCATTAGAGCTAACTAAAATCCATTCACTTGTTTTGAAACCTATTTTGGGTAGATGAAACCCATTTTGGTTAAATGAAGGCCATTTCGGGCGGTTTTTTCAATGTACTTAATTTCTCGCATTTAGCCACATGTTAGGACATATATAGCTCTAATAACAATGTATATAACCATTATAGTCAAGAAAAATCACTTCACATTCATTGAAACCCATTTTGCGTAAATAAAGGCCATCTCGGGGTGGTTTTTGCTTTTCATGTTCAATGTACTTAGTTTCTCGCATTTAGCCACATGTTAGGACATATATAGCTCTTATTTTGAAACCCATTTATAACAACATATACAACCATTAGAGTTAAGAAAAATCACTTCTTATGCTTTGAAACCGATTTTGGGTAAATGAAGAATATTTCGGGCCGGTTTTTGCTTTTCACGTTCAATGTACTTAATTTCTCGCATTTAGCCACGTGTTAGGACATATATAGCTCTAATAACAACGTATACAGCCATTAGAGTCAAGAAAAATCACTTCACATTCTTTGAAACCCATTTTGGGTAAATAAAGGCCAATTCGGGGTGGTTTTTGCTTTTCATGTTCAATGTACTTAGTTTCTCGCATTTTACCACATGTTAGGACATATTTAGTTGTAATAACAACATATATAACCATTGGAGTTAAGAAAAATCACTTTTATGATTTGAAACCCATTTTTGGTAAACGAAGGCCATTTCGGGCCGATTTTTGCTTTTCATGTTCAATGTACTTAGTTTCTCGAATTTAGCCACATGTTAGGACATATATAGCTCTTATAACAACATATACAACCATTAGAGCTAACTAAAATCCATTCACATGCTTTGAAACCCATTTTGGGCCGATTTTTGCTTTTAATGTTCAATGTACTTAGTTTCTCGCATTTAGCCACATGTTAGGACATATATAGCTCTTATAACAACATATACAAACAGTAGAGTTAAGAAAAATCACTTCTTATGCTTTGAAACCGATTTTGGGTAAATGTAAGACATTTCGGGCCAATTTTTGCTTTTCATGTTCAATGTACTTAGTTACTCGCATTTAGCCGGATGTTAGGACATATATAGCTCTTATAATAACATATACAGACCATTAGAGCTAACTAAAATCTATTCACTTGCTTTGAAACCTATTTTTGGTAGATGAAACCCATTTTGGGTAAATGAGGCCGGTTTTTGCTTTTCACGTTCAATGTACTTAATTTCTCGCATTTACCACATGTTAGGACATATATAGCTCTAATAACAACGTATACAACCATTAGAGTCAAGAAAAATCACTTCACATTCTTTGAAACCCATTTTGGGTAAATGAAGGCCATTTCGGGGTGGTTTTTGCTTTACATGTTCAATATACTTAGTTTCTCGCATTTAGCCACATGTTAGGACATATTTAGTTGTAATAACAATGTATATAACCATTAGAGTTAAGAAAAATCACTTTTATGCTTTGAAACCCATTTTTGGTAAACGAAGGCCATTTGGGGCCGATTTTTGGTTTTCATATTCAATGTATCTAGTTTCTCGCATTTAGCCACGTGTTAGGACATATATAGCTCTTATAACAACATATACAACTATTAGAGCTAACTAAAATCCATTCACATGCTTTGAAACCCATTTTGGGCCGATTTTTGCTTTTAATGTTCAATGTACTTAGTTTCTCGCATTTAGCCACATGTTAGGACATATATTGCTCTTATAACAACATATACAACCATTAGAGTTAAGAAAAATCACTTCTTATACTTTGAAACCGATTTTGGGTAAATGGAGGCCATTTCGGGCCGATTTTTGCTTTTCATGTTCAATGTACTTAGTTTCTCGCATTTAGCCAGATGTTAGGACATATATAGCTCTTATAATAACATATACAACCATTAGAGCTAACTAAAATCCATTCACTTGCTTTGAAACCTATTTTGGGTAGATGAAACCCATTTTGGGTAAATGAAGCCCATTTCGGGCCGTTTTTGCTTTTCACGTTCAATGTACTTAATTTCTCGCATTTAGCCACATGTTAGGACATACATAGCTCTAATAACAACGTATACAACCAGTTAGAGTCAAGAAAAATCACTTCACATTCTTTGAAACCCATTTTGGGCAAATAAAGTCCATTTCGGGGTGGTTTTTGCTTTTCATGTTCAATGTACTTAGTTTCTCGCATTTTGCCACATGTTAGGACATATTTAGTTGTAATAACAACATATATAACCATTAGAATAAGCAAAAATCACTTTTATGATTTGAAACCCATTTTTGGTAAACGAAGGCCATTTCGGGCCGATTTTTGCTTTTCATGTTCAATGTACTTAGTTTCTCGCATTTAGCCACATGGTAGGACATATATAGCTCTTATAACAACATATACAATCATTAGAGCTAACTAAAATCCATTCACATGCTTTGAAAGCCATTTTGGGCCGATTTTTGCTTTTAATGTTCAATGTACTTAGTTTCTCGGATTTAGCCACATGTTAGGACATATATAGCTCTAGTAACAACGTATACAACCATTAGAGTCAAGAAAAATCACTTCACATTCTTTGAAACCCATTTTGGGTAGATGGAGGCCATTTCGGCGAGGTTTTTGCTTTTCATGTTCAATGTACTTAGTTTCTCGCATTTAGCCACATGTTAGGACATATTTAGCTCTTATAATAACATATACAACAATTACAGCTAACTAATATCCATTCACTTGCTTTGAAACCTATTTTGGGTAGATGAAACCCATTTTGGGTAAATGAAGCCCATTTCGGGCCGGTTTTTGCTTTTCACGTTCAATGTACTTAATTTCTCGCATTTAGCCACATGTTAGGACATATATAGCTCTAGTAACAACGTATACAACCATTAGAGTCAAGAAAAATCACTTCACATTCTTTGAAACCCATTTTGCGTAAATGAAGGCCATTTCGGGGAGGTTTTTGCTTTTCATGTTCAATGTACTTAGTTTCTCGCATTTAGCCACATGCTAGGACATATTTAGTTGTAATAACAACATATATAACCATTAGAGTTAAGAAAAATCACTTTTATGCTTTGAAACCCATTTTTGGTAAACGAAGGCCATTTCGGGCCGATTTTTGCTTTTCATGTTCAATGTACCTAGTTTCTCGCATTTAGCCACATGTTAGGACATATATAGCTTTGATTTTGAAACCCATTTTGGGTAAATGAAGGCCATTTTGGACCAGTTTTTGCTTTTCATGTCCAATGTACTTAGTTTCTCGCAGTTAGCCACATGTTAGGACATATTTAGTTGTAATAACAACATATATAACCATTAGAGTTAAGAAAAATCAGTTTTATGCTTTGAAACCCATTTTTGGTAAACGAAGGCCATTTCGGGCCGATTTTTGCTTTTCATGTTCAATGTACCTAGTTTCTCGCATTTAGCCACATGTTAGGACATATATAGCCCTTATAACAACATATACAACCATTAGAGCTAACTAAAATCAATTCACATGCTTTGAAACCCATTTTGGGCCGATTTTTTCTTTTAATGTTCAATGTACTTAGTTTCTCGCATTTAGCCACATGTTAGGACATATATAGCTCTTATAACAACATATACAACCATTAGAGTTAAGAAAAAATCACTTCTTATGCTTTGAAACCGATTTTGGGTAGATGGAGGCCATTTCGGGTCAATTTTTGCTTTTCATGTTCAATGTACTTAGTTTCTCGCTTTTAGCCAGATGTTAGGACATATATAGCTCTTATAATTACATATACAACCATTAGAGCTAACTAAAATCCATTCACTTGCTTTGAAACCTATTTTGGGTAGATGAAACCCATTTTGGGTAAATGAAGCCCATTTCGGGCCGGTTTTTGCTTTTCAAGTTCAATGTACTTAATTTCTCGCATTTAGCCACATGTTAGGACATATATAGCTCTAGTAACAACGTATACAACCATTAGAGTCAAGAAAAATCACTTCACATTCTTTGAAACCCATTTTGCGTAAATGAAGGCCATTTCGGGGAGGTTTTTGCTTTTCATGTTCAATGTACTTAGTTTCTCGCATTTAGCCACATGTTAGGACATATTTAGTTGTAATAACAACATATATAACCATTAGAGTTAAGAAAAATCACTTTTATGCTTTGAAACCCATTTTTGGTAAACGAAGGCCATTTCGGGCCGATTTTTGCTTTTCATGTTCAATGTACCTAGTTTCTCGATTTAGCCACATGTTAGGACATATATAGCTTTGATTTTGAAACCCATTTTGGGTAAATGAAGGCCATTTTGGACCAGTTTTTGCTTTTCATGTCCAATGTACTTAGTTTCTCGCAGTTAGCCACATGTTAGGACATATTTAGTTGTAATAACAACATATATAACCATTAGAGTTAAGAAAAATCGCTTTTATGCTTTGAAACCCATTTTTGGTAAACGAAGGCCATTTCGGGCCGATTTTTGCTTTTCATGTTCAATGTACCTAGTTTCTCGCATTTAGCCACATGTTAGGACATATATAGCCCTTATAACAACATATACAACCATTAGAGCTAACTAAAATCAATTCACATGCTTTGAAACCCATTTTGGGCCGATTTTTTTCTTTTAATGTTCAATGTACTTAGTTTCTCGCATTTAGCCACATGTTAGGACATATATAGCTCTTATAACAACATATACAACCATTAGAGTTAAGAAAAATCACTTCTTATGCTTTGAAACCGATTTTGGGTAGATGGAGGCCATTTCGGGTCAATTTTTGCTTTTCATGTTCAATGTACTTAGTTTCTCGCTTTTAGCCGGATGTTAGGACATATATAGCTCTTATAATTACATATACAACCATTAGAGCTAACTAAAATCCATTCACTTGCTTTGAAACCTATTTTGGGTAGATGAAACCCATTTTGGGTAAATGAAGCCCATTTCGGGCCGTTTTTGCTTTTGACGTTCAATGTACTTAATTTCTCGCATTTAGCCACATGTTAGGACATATATAGCTCTAGTAACAACGTATACAACCATTAGAGTCAAGAAAAATCACTTCACATTCTTTGAAACCCATTTTGCGTAAATGAAGGCCATTTCGGGGAGGTTTTTGCTTTTCATGTTCAATGTACTTAGTTTCTCGCATTTAGCCACATGTTAGGACATATTTAGTTGTAATAACAACATATATAACCATTAGAGTTAAGAAAAATCACTTTTATGCTTTGAAACCCATTTTTGGTAAACGAAGGCCATTTCGGGCCGATTTTTGCTTTTCATGTTCAATGTACCTAGTTTCTCGCATTTAGCCACATGTTAGGACATATATAGCTTTGATTTTGAAACCCATTTTGGGCCAATTTTTGCTTTTAATGTTCAATGTACTTAGTTTCTCGCATTTAGCCACATGTTAGGACTTATATAACTCTTATAACAACATATACAACCATTAGAGTTAAGAAAAATCAATTCTTATGCTTTGAAACCGATTTTGGGTAAATGGAGGCCATTTCGGGCCGATTTTTGCTTTTCATGTTCAATGTACTTAGTTTCTCGCTTTTAGCCAGATGTTAGGACATATATAGCTCTTATAATAACATATACAACCATTAGAGCTAACTAAAATCCATTCACTTGCTTTGAAACCTATTTTGGGTAGATGAAACCCATTTTGGGTAAATGAAGCCCATTTCGGGCCGTTTTTGCTTTTCACGTTCAATGTACTTAATTTTTCGCATTTAGTCACATGTTAGGACATATATAGCTCTTATAACAACATATACAACCATTAGAGTCAAGAAAAACCACTTCACATGCTTTGAAACCCATTTTGGGTAAATGAAGGCCATTTTGGACCGGTTTTTTGCTTTTCATGTCCAATGTACTTAGTTTCTCGCAGTTAGCCACATGTTAGGACATATTTAGTTGTAATAACAACATATATAACCATTAGAGTTAAGAAAAATCACTTTTATGCTTTGAAACCCATTTTTGGTAAACGAAGGCAATTTCGGGCCGATTTTTGCTTTTCATGTTCAATGTACCTAGTTTCTCGCATTTAGCCACATGTTAGGACATATATAGCCCTTATAACAACATATACAACCATTAGAGCTAACTAAAATCAATTCACATGCTTTGAAACCCATTTTGGGCCGATTTTTTCTTTTAATGTTCAATGTACTTAGTTTCTCGCATTTAGCCACATCTTAGGACATATATAGCTCTTATAACAACATATACAACCATTAGAGTTAAGAAAAAATCACTTCTTATGCTTTGAAACTGATTTTGGGTAGATGGAGGCCATTTCGGGTCAATTTTTGCTTTTCATGTTCAATGTACTTAGTTTCTCGCTCTTAGCCAGATGTTAGGACATATATAGCTCTTATAATTACATATACAACCATTAGAGCTAACTAAAATCCATTCACTTGCTTTGAAACCTATTTTGGGTAGATGAAACCCATTTTGGGTAAATGAAGCCCATTTCGGGCCGGTTTTTGGTTTTCACGTTCAATGTACTTAAGTTCTCGCATTTAGCCACATGTTAGG
Organism: Beta lomatogona; assembly: GCA_947646795.1. Lineage (NCBI taxonomy): Eukaryota > Viridiplantae > Streptophyta > Magnoliopsida > Caryophyllales > Amaranthaceae > Beta > Beta lomatogona. Next base: position 55,281 of record CANSNZ010001144.1, read on the forward strand.
ACATATATAGCTCAAATAACAACGTATACAACCATTAGAGTCAAGAAAAATCACTTCACATTCTTTGAAACCCATTTTGGGTAAATGAAGGCCATTTCGGGGTGGTTTTTGCTTTTCATGTTCAATGTACTTAGTTTCTCGCATTTAGCCACATGTTAGGACATATTTAGTTGTAATAACAACATATATAACCATTAGAGTTAAGAAAAATCACTTTTATGCTTTGAAACCCATTTTTGGTAAACGAAGGCCATTTCGGGCCGATTTTTGCTTTTCATGTTCAATGTACCTAGTTTCTCGCATTTAGCCACTTGTTAGGACATATATAGCCCTTATAACAACATATACAACCATTAGAGCTAACTAAAATAAATTCACATGCTTTGAAACCCATTTTGGGCCGATTTTTTCTTTTAATGTTCAATGTACTTAGTTTGTCGCATTTAGCCACATGTTAGGACATATATAGCTCTTATAACAACATATGCAACCATTAGAGTTAAGAAAAATCACTTCTTATGCTTTGAAACCGATTTTGGGTAAATGGAGGCCATTTCGGGCCGATTTTTGCTTTTCATGCTCAATGTACTTAGTTTCTCGCATTTAGCCAGATGTTAAGACATATATAGCTCTTATAATAACATATACAACCATGAGAGCTAACTAAAATCCATTCACTTGCTTTGAAACCTATTTTGGGTAGATGAAACCCATTTTGGGTAAATGAAGCCCATTTCGGGCCGGTTTTTGCTTTTCACGTTCAATGTACTTAATTTTTCGCATTTAGCCACATGTTAGGACATATATAGCTCTTATAACAACATATACAACCATTAGAGTTAAGAAAAATCACTTCTTATGCTTTGAAACCGATTTTGGGTAAATGAAGGCCATTTCGGGCCGATTTTTGCTTTTCATGCTCAATGTACTTAGTTTCTCGCATTTAGCCAGATGTTAGGACATATATAGCTCTTATAATAACATATACAACCATTAGAGCTAACTAAAATCCATTAACTTGCTTTGAAACCTATTTTGGGTATATGAAACCCATTTTGGGTAAATGAAGCCCATTTCGGGCCCGTTTTTGCTTTTCATGTTCAATGTACTTAATTTCTCGCATTTAGCCACATGTTAGGACATATATAGCTTTAATAACAACGTATACAAGCCGTTAGAGTCAAGAAAAATCACTTCACATTCTTTGAAACCCATTTTGGGTAAATAAAGGCCATTTCGGGGTGGTTTTTGCTTTTCATGTTCAATGTACTTAGTTTCTCGCATTTAGCCACATGTTAGGACATATTTAGTTGTAATAACAACATATATAACCATTAGAGTTAAGAAAAATCACTTTTATGCTTTGAAACCCATTTTTGGTAAACGAAGGCCATTTCGGGCCGATTTTTGGATTCTATGTTCAATGTACATAGTTTCTCGCATTTAGCCACATGTTAGGACATATATAGCTTTGATTTTGAAAACCCATTTTGGGCCGATTTTAGCTTTTAATGTTCAATGTACTAAGTTTCTCGCATTTAGCCACATGTTAGGACTTATATAGCTCTTATATCAACATATACAACCATTAGAGTTAAGAAAAATCAATTCTTATGCTTTGAAACCGATTTTGGGTAAATGGAGGCCATTTCGGGCCGATTTTTGCTTTTCAGGTTCAATGTACATAGTTTCTCGCATTTAGCCACATGTTAGGACATATATAGCTCTGATTTTGAAACCCATTTTGGGGCCGATTTTTGCGTTTAATGTTCAATGTACTAAGTTTCTCGCATTTAGCCACATGTTAGGACTTATATAGCTCTTATATCAACATATACAACCACTAGAGTTAAGAAAAATCAATTCTTATGCTTTGAAACCGATTTTGGGTAAACGGAGGCCATTTCGAGCCGATTTTTGCTTTTCGTGTTCAATGTACTTAGTTTCTCGCTTTTAGCCAGATGTTAGGACATATATAGCTCTTATAATAACATATACAACCATTAGAGCTAACAAAAATCCATTCACTTGCTTTGAAACCTATTTTGGGTAGATGAAACCCATTTTGGGTAAATGAAGCCCATTTCGGGCCGGTTTTTGCTTTTGACGTTCAATGTACTTAATTTCTCGCATTTAGCCACATGTTAGGACATATATAGCTCAAATAACAACGTATACAACCATTAGAGTCAAGAAAAATCACTTCACATTCTTTGAAACACATTTTGGGTAAATAAAAAGGCCATTTCGGGGTGGTTTTTGCTTTTCATGTTCAATGTACTTAGTTTCTCGCATTTAGCCACATGTTAGGACATATTTAGTTGTAATAACAACATATATAACCATTAGAGTAAAGAAAAATCACTTTTATGATTTGAAACCCATTTTTGGTAAACGAAGGCCATTTCGGGCCGATTTTTGCTTTTCATGTTCAATGTACCTAGTTTCTCGCATTTAGCCACATGTTAGGACATATATAGCCCTTATAACAACATATACGACCATTAGAGCTAACTAAAATCAATTCACATGCTTTGAAACACATTTTGGGCCGATTTTTTCTTTGTAATGTTCAATGTACTTAGTTTCTCGCATTTAGCCACATGTTAGGACATATATAGCTCTTATAACAACATATACAACCATTAGAGTTAAGAAAAATCACTTCTTATGCTTTGAAACCGATTTTGGGTAAAATGGGGCCATTTCGGGCCAATTTTTGCTTTTCATGCTCAATGTACTTAGTTTCTCGCATTTAGCCGGACGTTAGGACATATATAGCTCTTATAATAACATATACAACCATTAGAGCTAACTAAAATCCATTCACTTGCTTTGAAACCTATTTTGGGTAGATGAAACCCATTTTGGGTAAATGAAGCCCATTTCGGGCCGGTTTTTGCTTTTCACGTTCAATGTACTTAATTTTTCGCATTTAGCCACATGTTAGGACATATATAGCTCTTATAACAACATATACAACCATTAGAGTCAAGAAAAACCACTTGACATGCTTTGAAACCCATTTTGGGTAAATGAAGGCCATTTTGGACCGTTTTTGCTTTTCATGTTCAATGTACTTAGTTTCTTGCTGCTTAGCCACATGTTAGGACATATTTAGTTGTAATAACAACATATATAACCATTAGAGTTAAGAAAAATCACCTTTTATGCTTTGAAACCCATTTTTGGTAAACGAAGGCCATTTCGGGCTGATTTTTTGCTTTTCATGTTCAATGTACCTAGTTTCTCGCATTTAGCCACATGTTAGGACATATATAGCACTTATAACAACATATACAACCATTAGAGCTAACTAAAATCCATTCACATGCTTTGAAACCCATTTTGGGCCGATTTTTGCTTTTAATGTTCAATGTACTTAGTTTCTCGCATTTAGCCACATGTTAGGACATATATAGCTCTTATAACAACATATACAACCATTAGAGTTAAGAAAAATCACTTCTTATGGTTTGAAATCGATTTTGGGTAGATGGAGGCCATTTCGGGTCAATTTTTGTTTTTCATGTTCAATGTACTTAGTTTCTCACTTTTAGCCAGATGTTAGGACATATATAGCTCTTATAAGAACATATACAACCATTAGAGCTAACTAAAATCCATTCACTTGCTTTGAAACCTATTTTGGGTAGATGAAACCCATTTTGGGTAAATGAAGCCCATTTCGGGCCGGTTTTTGCTTTTCACGTTCGATGTACTTAATTTCTCGCATTTAGCCACATGTTAGGACATATATAGCTCAAATAACAACGTATACAACCATTAGAGTCAAGAAAAATCACTTCACATTCTTTGAAACCCATTTTGGGTAAATGAAGGCCATTTCGGGGTGGTTTTTGCTTTTCATGTTCAATGTACTTAGTTTCTCGCATTTAGCCACATGTTAGGACATATTTAGTTGTAATAACAGCATATATAACCATTAGAGTAAAGAAAAATCACTTTTACGATTTGAAACCCATTTTTGGTAAACGAAGGCCATTTCGGGCCGATTTTTGCTTTTCATGTTCAATGTACTTAGTTCTCTCATTTAGCCACATGATAGGACATATATAGCCCTTATAACAACATATACAACCATTAGAGCTAACTAAAATCAATTCACATGCTTTGAAACCCATTTTGGGCCGATTTTTTCTTTTAATGTTCAATGTACTTAGTTTCTCGCATTTAGCCACATGTTAGGACATATATAGCTCTTATAACAACATATACAACCATTAGAGTTAAGAAAAATCACTTCTTATGGTTTGAAATCGATTTTGGGTAGATGGAGGCCATTTCGGGTCAATTTTTGTTTTTCATGTTCAATGTACTTAGTTTCTCACTTTTAGCCAGATGTTAGGACATATATAGCTCTTATAAGAACATATACAACCATTAGAGCTAACTAAAATCCATTCACTTGCTTTGAAACCTATTTTGGGTAGCTGAAACCCATTTTGGGTAAATGAAGCCCATTTCGGGCCCGTTTTTGCTTTTCACGTTCAATGTACTTAATTTTTCGCATTTAGCCACATGTTAGGACATATTTAGTTGTAATAACAACATATATAACCATTAGAATAAACAAAAATCACTTTTATGATTTGAAACCCATTTTTTAAAAACGAAGGCCATTTCGGGCCGATTTTTGCTTTTCATGTTCAATGTACTTAGTTTCTCAGTAGTTAGCCACATGTTAGAACATATTTAGTTGTATTAACAACATATATAACCATTAGAGTTAAGAAAAATCACTTTTATGCTTTCAAACCCATTTTTGGTAAACGAAGGCCATTTCGGGCCGATTTTTGCTTTTCATGTTCAATGTACCTAGTTTCTCGCATTTAGCCACATGTTAGGACATATATAGCTCTTATAACAACATATACAACCATTAGAGCTAACTAAAATCCATTCACATGCTTTGAAACCCATTTTGGGCCGATTTTTGCTTTTAATGTTCAATGTACTTAGTTTCTCGCATTTAGCCACATGTTAGGACATATATAGCTCTTATAACAACATATATAACCATTAGAGTTAAGAAAAATCACTTCTTATGGTTTGAAACCGATTTTGGGTAGATGGAGGCCATTTCGGGTCAATTTTTGCTTTTCATGTTCAATGTACTTAGTTTCTCGCTTTTAGCCAGATGTTAGGACATATATAGCTCTTATAATAACATATACAACCATTAGAGCTAACTAAAATCCATTCACTTGCTTTGAAACCTATTTTGGGTAGATGAAACCCATTTTGGGTAAATGAAGCCCATTTCGGGCCGGTTTTTGCTTTTCACGTTCAATGTACTTAATTTCTCGCATTTAGCCACATGTTAGGACATATATAGCTCAAATAACAACGTATACAACCATTAGAGTCAAGAAAAATCACTTCACATTCTTTGAAACCCATTTTGGGTAAATAAAGGCCATTTCGGGGTGGTTTTTGCTTTTCATGTTCAATGTACTTAGTTTCTCGCATTTAGCCACATGTTAGGACATATTTAGTTGTAATAACAACATATATAACCATTAGAGTTAAGAAAAATCACTTTTATGCTTTGAAACCCATTTTTGGTAAACGAAGGCCATTTCGGGCCGATTTTTGCTTTTCATGTTCAATGTACCTAGTTTCTCGCATTTAGCCACATGTTAGGACATATATAGCCCTTATAACAACATATACAACCATTAGAGCTAACTAAAATCCATTCACATGCTTTGAAACCCATTTTGGGCCGATTTTTTCTTTTAATGTTCAATGTACTTAGTTTCTCGCATTTAGCCACATGTTAGGACATATATAGCTCTTATAACAACATATACAACCATTAGAGTTAAGAAAAATCACTTCTTATGCTTTGAAACCGATTTTGGGTAAATGGAGGCCATTTCGGGCCGATTTTTGCTTTTCATGCTCAATGTACTTAGTTTCTCGCATTTAGCCAGATGTTAGGACATATATAGCTCTTATAATAACATATACAACCATTAGAGCTAACTAAAATCCATTCACTTGCTTTGAAACCTATTTTGGGTAGATGAAACCCATTTTGGGTAAATGAAGCCCATTGGGTTTTTTGCTTTTCACGTTCAATGTACTTAATTTTTCGCATTTAGCCACATGTTAGGACATATATAGCTCTTATAACAACATATACAACCATTAGAGTCAAGAAAAACCACTTCACATGCTTTGAAACCCATTTTGGGTAAATGAAGGCCATTTTGGACGGTTTTTGCTTTTCATGTTCAATGTACTTAGTTTCTCGCATTTAGCCACATGTTAGGACATATTTAGTTGTAATAACAACATATATAACCATTAGAGTTAAGAAAAATCACTTTTATGCTTTGAAACCCATTTTTGGTAAACGAAGGCCATTTCGGGCCGATTTTTTGCTTTTCATGTTCAATGTACTTAGTTTCTCGCATTTAGCCACATGTTAGGACATATATAGCACTTATAACAACATATACAACCATTAGAGCTAACTATAATCCATTCACAGGCTTTGAAACCCATTTTGGGCCGATTTTTGCTTTTAATGTTCAATGTACTTAGTTTCTCGCATTTAGCCACATGTTAGGACATATATAGCTCTTATAACAACATATACAACCATTAGAGTTAAGAAAAATCACTTCTTATGCTTTGAAACCGATTTTGGGTAAATGGAGGCCATTTCGGGCCGATTTTTGCTTTTCATGTTCAATGTACTTAGTTTCTCGCTTTTAGCCAGATGTTAGGACATATATAGCTCTTATAATAACATATACAACCATTAGAGCTAACTAAAATCCATTCACTTGCTTTGAAACCTATTTTGGGTAGATGAAACCCATTTTGGGTAAATGAAGCCCATTTCGGGCCGGTTTTTGCTTTTCACGTTCAATGTACTTAATTTCTCGCATTTAGCCACATGTTAGGACATATATAGCTCAAATAACAACGTATACAACCATTAGAGTCAAGAAAAATCACTTCACATTCTTTGAAACCCATTTTGGGTAAATGAAGGCCATTTCGGGGTGGTTTTTGCTTTTCATGTTCAATGTACTTAGTTTCTCGCATTTAGCCACATGTTAGGACATATATAGCTCTTATAACAACATATACAACCATTAGAGTTAAGAAAAATCACTTCTTATGCTTTGAAACCGATTTTGGGTAGATGGAGGCCATTTCGGGTCAATTTTTGATTTTCATGTTCAATGTACTTAGGTTCTCGCTTTTAGCCAGATGTTAGGACATATATAGCTCTTATAATAACATATACAACCATTAGAGCTAACTAAAATCCATTCACTTGCTTTGAAACCTATTTTGGGTAGATGAAACCCATTTTGGGTAAATGAAGCCCATTTCGGGCCGGTTTTTGCTTTTGACGTTCAATGTACTTAATTTCTCTCATTTAGCCACATGGTAGGACATATATAGCTCAAATAACAACGTATACAACCATTAGAGTCAAGAAAAATCACTTCACATTCTTTGAAACCCATTTTGGGTAAATGAAGGCCATTTCGGGGTGGTTTTTGCTTTTCATGTTCAATGTACTTAGTTTCTCGCATTTAGCCACATGTTAGGACATATTTAGTTGTAATAACAACATATATAACCATTAGAGTTAAGAAAAATTACTTTTATGCTTTGAAACCCATTTTTGGTAAACGAAGGCCATTTCGGGCCGATTTTTGCTTTTCATGTTCAATGTACTTAGTTTCTCGCATTTAGCCACATGTTAGGACATATATAGCTCTTATAAAAAAATTAGAGTACAAATTATTTGAAACCCATTTTGGGCCGATTTTTTGCTTTTAATGTTCAATGTACTTTGCTTCTCGCATTTAGCCACATGTTAGGACATATATAGCTCTTATAACAACATATACAACCATTAGAGTTAAGAAAAATCAATTCTTATGCTTTAAAACCGATTTTGGTTAAATGGAGGCCATTTCGGGCCGATTTTTGCTTTTCATGTTCAATGTACTTAGTTTCTCGCTTTTAGCCGGATGTTAGGACATATATAGCTCTTATAATAACATATACAACCATTAGAGCTAACTAAAATCCATTCACTTGCTTTGAAACCTATTTTGGGTAGATGAAACTCATTTTGGATAAATGAAGCCCATTTCGGGCCGGTTTTTGCTTTTGACGTTCAATGTACTTAATTTCTCGCATTTAGCCACATGTTAGGACATATATAGCTCAAATAACAACGTATACAACCATTAGAGTCAAGAAAAATCACTTCACATTCTTTGAAACCCATTTTGGGTAAATGGATGCCATTTCCGGGGTGGTTTTTGCTTTTCATGTTCAATGTACTTAGTTTCTCGCATTTAGCCACATGTTAGGACATATTTAGCTGTAATAACAACATATATAACCATTAGAGTTAAGAAAAATCACTTTTATGCTTTGAAACCCATTTTTGGTAAACAAAGGCCATTTCGGGCCGATTTTTGCTTTTCATGTTCAATGTACTTAGTTTCTCGCATTTAGCCACATGTTAGGACATATATAGCTCTTTACGATTTTGAAACCCATTTTGGGCCGATTTTTGCTTTTAATGTTCAATGTACTTTGTTTCTCGCATTTAGCCACATGTTAGGACATATATAGCTCTTATAACAACATATACAACCATTAGAGTTAAGAAAAATCAATTCTTATGCTTTGAAACCGATTTTGAGTAAATAGAGGCCATTTCGGGCCGATTTTTGCTTTTCATGTTCAATGTACTTAGTTTCTCGCTTTTAGCCAGATGTTAGGACATATATAGCACTTATAATAACATATACAACCATTAGAGCTAACTAAAATCCATTCACTTGCTTTGAAACCTATTTTGGGTAGATGAAACCCATTTTGGGTAAATGAAGCCCATTTCGGGCCGGTTTTTGCTTTTCACGTTCAATGTACTTAATTTCTCGCATTTAGCCACATGGTAGGACATATATAGCTCAAATAACAACGTATACAACCATTAGAGTCAAGAAAAATCACTTCACATTCTTTGAAACCCATTTTGGGTAAATGGATGCCATTTCGTGGTGGTTTTTGCTTTTCATGTTCAATGTACTTAGTTTCTCGCATTTAGCCACATGTTAGGACATATTTAGTTGTAATAACAACATATATAACCATTAGAGTTAAGAAAAATCACTTTTATGCTTTGAAACCCATTTTTGGTAAACGAAGGCCATTTCGGGCCGATTTTTGCTTTTCATGTTCAATGTACTTAGTTTCTCGCATTTAGCCACATGTTAGGACATATATAGCTCTGATTTTGAAACCCATTTTGGGCCGATTTTTGCTTTTAATGTTCAATGTACTTTGTTTCTCGCATTTAGCCACATGTTAGGACATATATAGCTCTTATAACAACATATACAACCATTAGAGTTAAGAAAAATCAATTCTTATGCTTTGAAACCGACTTTGTGTAAATGGAGGCCATTTCGGGCCGATTTTTGCTTTTCATGTTCAATGTACTTAGTTTCTCGCTTTTAGCCAGATGTTAGGACATATATAGCTCTTATAATAACATATACAACCATTAGAGCTAACTAAAATCCATTCACTTGCTTTGAAACCTATTTTGGGTAGATGAAACCCATTTTGGGTAAATGAAGCCCATTTCGGGCCGGTTTTTGCTTTTCACGTTCAATGTACTTAATTTTTCGCATTTAGCCACATGTTAGGACATATATAGCTCTTATAACAACATATACAACCATTAGAGTCATGAAAAACCACTTCACATGCTTTGAAACCCATTTTGGGTAAATGAAGGCCATTTTGGACCAGTTTTTGCTTTTCATGTTCAATGTACTTAGTTTCTCGCAGTTAGCCACATGTTAGGACATATTTAGTTGTAATAACAACATATATAACCATTAGAGTTAATAAAAATCACTTTTATGCTTTGAAACCCATTTTTGGTAAACGAAGGCCATTTCGGGCCGATTTTTGCTTTTCATGTTCAATGTACCTAGTTTCTCGCATTTAGCCACATGTTAGGACATATATAGCTCTTATAACAACATATACAACCATTAGAGCTAACTAAAATCCATTCACATGCTTTGAAACCCATTTTGGGCCGATTTTTGCTTTTAATGTTCAATGTACTTAGTTTCTCGCATTTAGCCACATGTTAGGACATATATAGCTCTTATAACAACATATACAACCATTAGAGTTAAGAAAAATCACTTCTTATGCTTTGAAACCGATTTTGGGTAGATGGAGGCCATTTCGGGTCAATTTTTGATTTTCATGTTCAATGTACTTAGGTTCTCGCTTTTAGCCGGATGTTAGGACATATATAGCTCTTATAATAACATATACAACCATTAGAGCTAACTAAAATCCATTCACTTGCTTTGAAACCTATATTTGGGTAGATGAAACCCATTTTGGGTAAATGAAGCCCATTTCGGGCCGGTTTTTGGTTTTCACGTTCAATGTACTTAATTTCTCGCATTTAGCCACATGTTAGGACATATATAGCTCAAATAACAACGTATACAACCATTAGAGTCAAGAAAAGTCACTTCACATTCTTTGAAACCCATTTTGGGTAAATGAACGCCATTTCGGGGTGGTTTTTGCTTTTCTTGTTCAATGTACTTAATTTCTTGCATTTAGCCACATGTTAGGACATATTTAGTTGTAACAACAACATATATAACCATTAGAGTTATGAAAAATCACTTCTATGCTTTGAAACCCATTTTTGGTAAACGAAGGCCATTTCGAGCCGATTTTTGCTTTTCATGTTCAATGTACCTAGTTTCTCGCATTTAGCCACATGTTAGGACATATATAGCTCTTATAACAACATATACAACCATTAGAGTTAAGAAAAATCACTTCTTATGCTTTGAAACCGATTTTGGGTAGATGGAGGCCATTTCGGGTCGATTTTTGCTTTTCATGTTCAATGTACTTAGTTTCTCGCTTTTAGCCTGATGTTAGGACATATATAGCTGTTATAATAACATATACAACCATTAGAGCTAACTAAAATCCATTAACTTGCTTTGAAACCTATTTTGGGTAGATGAAACCCATTTTGGGTAAATGGCCTGGTTTTTGCTTTTCACGTTCAATGTACTTAATTTCTCGCATTTAGCCACATGTTAGGGCATATATAGGTCTAATAACAACGTATACAATCATTAGAGTCAAGAAAAATCACTTCACATTCTTTGAAACCCATTTTGGGTAAATGAAGGCCATTTCGGGGTGGTTTTTGCTTTTCATGTTCAATGTACTTAGTTTCTCGCATTTAGCCACATGTTAGGACATATTTAGTTGTAATAACAACATATATAACCATTAGAGTTAAGAAAAATCACTTTTATGCTTTGAAACCCATTTTTGGTAAACGAAGGCCATTTCGGGCCGATTTTTGCTTTTCATGTTCAATGTACTTAGTTTCTCTCATTTAGCCACATGTGAGGACATATATAGCTTCGATTTTGAAACCCATTTTGGGCCGATTTTTGCTTTTAATGTTCAATGTACTTAGTTTCTCGCATTTAGCCACATGTTAGGACATATATAGCTCTTATAACAACATATACAACCATTAGAGTTAAGAAAAATCAATTCTTATGCTTGGAAACCGATTTTGGGTAAATGGAGGCCATTTCGGGCCGATTTTTGCTTTTCATGTTCAATGTACTTAGTTTCTCGCTTTTACCCAGATGTTAGGACATATATAGCTCTTATAATAACATATACAACCATTAGAGCTAACTAAAATCCATTCACTTGCTTTGAAACCTATTTTGGGTAGATGAAACCCATTTTGGGTAAATGAAGCCCATTTCGGGCCGGTTTTTGCTTTTGACGTTCAATGTACTTAATTTCTCTCATTTAGCCACATGGTAGGACATATATAGCTCAAATAACAACGTATACAACCATTAGAGTCAAGAAAAATCACTTCACATTCTTTGAAACCCATTTTGGGTAAATGAAGGCCATTTCGGGGTGGTTTTTGCTTTTCATGTTCAATGTACTTAGTTTCTCGCATTTAGCCACATGTTAGGACATATTTAGCTGTAATAACAACATATATAACCATTAGAGTTAAGAAAAATTACTTTTATGCTTTGAAACCCATTTTTGGTAAACGAAGGCCATTTCGGGCCGATTTTTGCTTTTCATGTTCAATGTACTTAGTTTCTCGCATTTAGCCACATGTTAGGACATATATAGCTCTGATTTTGAAACCCATTTTGGGCCGATTTTTGCTTTTAATGTTCAATGTACTTTGCTTCTCGCATTTAGCCACATGTTAGGACATATATAGCTCTTATAACAACATATACAACCATTAGAGTTAAGAAAAATCAATTCTTATGCTTTAAAACCGATTTTGGTTAAATGGAGGCCATTTCGGGCCGATTTTTGCTTTTCATGTTCAATGTACTTAGTTTCTCGCTTTTAGCCGGATGTTAGGACATATATAGCTCTTATAATAACATATACAACCATTAGAGCTAACTAAAATCCATTCACTTGCTTTGAAACCTATTTTGGGTAGATGAAACTCATTTTGGATAAATGAAGCCCATTTCGGGCCGGTTTTTGCTTTTGACGTTCAATGTACTTAATTTCTCGCATTTAGCCACATGTTAGGACATATATAGCTCAAATAACAACGTATACAACCATTAGAGTCAAGAAAAATCACTTCACATTCTTTGAAACCCATTTTGGGTAAATGGATGCCATTTCGGGGTGGTTTTTGCTTTTCATGTTCAATGTACTTAGTTTCTCGCATTTAGCCACATGTTAGGACATATTTAGCTGTAATAACAACATATATAACCATTAGAGTTAAGAAAAATCACTTTTATGCTTTGAAACCCATTTTTGGTAAACAAAGACCATTTCGGGCCGATTTTTGCTTTTCATGTTCAATGTACTTAGTTTCTCGCATTTAGCCACATGTTAGGACATATATAGCTCTGATTTTGAAACCCATTTTGGGCCGATTTTTGCTTTTAATGTTCAATGTACTTTGTTTCTCGCATTTAGCCACATGTTAGGACATATATAGCTCTTATAACAACATATACAACCATTAGAGTTAAGAAAAATCAATTCTTATGCTTTGAAACCGACTTTGAGTAAATAGAGGCCATTTCGGGCCGATTTTTGCTTTTCATGTTCAATGTACTTAGTTTCTCGCTTTTAGCCAGATGTTAGGACATATATAGCACTTATAATAACATATACAACCATTAGAGCTAACTAAAATCCATTCACTTGCTTTGAAACCTATTTTGGGTAGATGAAACCCATTTTGGGTAAATGAAGCCCATTTCGGGCCGGTTTTTGCTTTTCACGTTCAATGTACTTAATTTCTCGCATTTAGCCACATGGAAGGACATATATAGCTCAAATAACAACGTATACAACCATTAGAGTCAAGAAAAATCACTTCACATTCTTTGAAACCCATTTTGGGTAAATGGATGCCATTTCGTGGTGGTTTTTGCTTTTCATGTTCAATGTACTTAGTTTCTCGCATTTAGCCACATGTTAGGACATATTTAGCTGTAATAACAACATATATAACCATTAGAGTTAAGAAAAATCACTTTTATGCTTTGAAACCCATTTTTGGTAAACAAAGACCATTTCGGGCCGATTTTTGCTTTTCATGTTCAATGTACTTAGTTTCTCGCTTTTAGCCTGATGTTAGGACATATATAGCTCTTATAATAACATATACAACCATTAGAGCTAACTAAAATCCATTAACTTGCTTTGAAACCTATTTTGGGTAGATGAAACCCATTTTGGGTAAATGGCCGGTTTTTGCTTTTCACGTTCAATGTACTTAATTTCTCGCATTTAGCCACATGTTAGGGCATATATAGGTCTAATAACAACGTATACAATCATTAGAGTCAAGAAAAATCACTTCACATTCTTTGAAACCCATTTTGGGTAAATGAAGGCCATTTCGGGGTGGTTTTTGCTTTTCATGTTCAATGTACTTAGTTTCTCGCATTTAGCCACATGTTAGGACATATTTAGTTGTAATAACAACATATATAACCATTAGAGTTAAGAAAAATCACTTTTATGCTTTGAAACCCATTTTTGGTAAACGAAGGCCATTTCGGGCCGATTTTTGCTTTTCATGTTCAATGTACTTAGTTTCTCTCATTTAGCCACATGTGAGGACATATATAGCTCTGATTTTGAAACCCATTTTGGGCCGATTTTTGCTTTTAATGTTCAATGTACTTAGTTTCTCGCATTTAGCCACATGTTAGGACATATATAGCTCTTATAACAACATATACAACCATTAGAGTTAAGAAAAATCAATTCTTATGCTTGGAAACCGATTTTGGGTAAATGGAGGCCATTTCGGGCCGATTTTTGCTTTTCATGTTCAATGTACTTAGTTTCTCGCTTTTAGCCGGATGTTAGGACATATATAGCTCTTATAATAACATATACAACCATTAGAGCTAACTAAAATCCATTCACTTGCTTTGAAACCTATTTTGGGTAGATGAAACCCATTTTGGGTAAATGAAGCCCATTTCGGGCCGGTTTTTGCTTTTGACGTTCAATGTACTTAATTTCTCGCATTTAGCCACATGGTAGGACATATATAGCTCAAATAACAACGTATACAACCATTAGAGTCAAGAAAAATCACTTCACATTCTTTGAAACCCATTTTGGGTAAATGAAGGCCATTTCGGGGTGGTTTTTGCTTTTCATGTTCAATGTACTTAGTTTCTCGCATTCAGCCACATGTTAGGACATATTTAGTTGTAATAACAACATATATAACCATTAGAGTTAAGAAAAATTACTTTTATGCTTTGAAACCCATTTTTGGTAAACGAAGGCCATTTCGGGCCGATTTTTGCTTTTCATGTTCAATGTACTTAGTTTCTCGCATTTAGCCACATGTTAGGACATATATAGCTCTGATTTTGAAACCCATTTTGGGCCGATTTTTGCTTTTAATGTTCAATGTACTTTGCTTCTCGCATTTAGCCACATGTTAGGACATATATAGCTCTTATAACAACATATACAACCATTAGAGTTAAGAAAAATCAATTCTTATGCTTTAAAACCGATTTTGGTTAAATGGAGGCCATTTCGGGCCGATTTTTGCTTTTCATGTTCAATGTACTTAGTTTCTCGCTTTTAGCCAGATGTTAGGACATATATAGCTCTTATAATAACATATACAACCATTAGAGCTAACTAAAATCCATTCACTTGCTTTGAAACCTATTTTGGGTAGCTGAAACCCATTTTGGGTAAATGAAGCCCATTTCGGGCCGGTTTTTGCTTTTGACGTTCAATGTACTTAATTTCTCGCATTTAGCCACATGTTAGGACATATATAGCTCAAATAACAACGTATACAACCATTAGAGTCAAGAAAAATCACTTCACATTCTTTGAAACCCATTTTGGGTAAATGGATGCCATTTCGGGGTGGTTTTTGCTTTTCATGTTCAATGTACTTAGTTTCTCGCATTTAGCCACATGTTAGGACATATTTAGCTGTTATAAAAACATATATAACCATTAGAGTTAAGAAAAATCACTTTTATGCTTTGAAACCCATTTTTGGTAAACAAAGACCATTTCGGGCCGATTTTTGCTTTTCATGTTCAATGTACTTAGTTTCTCGCATTTAGCCACATGTTAGGACATATATAGCTCTGATTTTGAAACCCATTTTGGGCCGATTTTTGCTTTTAATGTTCAATGTACTTTGTTTCTCGCATTTAGCCACATGTTAGGACATATATAGCTCTTATAACAACATATACAACCATTAGAGTTAAGAAAAATCAATTCTTATGCTTTAAAACCGATTTTGGTTAAATGGAGGCCATTTCGGGCCGATTTTTGCTTTTCATGTTCAATGTACTTAGTTTCTCGCTTTTAGCCAGATGTTAGGACATATATAGCTCTTATAATAACATATACAACCATTAGAGCTAACTAAAATCCATTCACTTGCTTTGAAACCTATTTTGGGTAGATGAAACTCATTTTGGATAAATGAAGCCCATTTCGGGCCGGTTTTTGCTTTTGACGTTCAATGTACTTAATTTCTCGCATTTAGCCACATGTTAGGACATATATAGCTCAAATAACAACGTATACAACCATTAGAGTCAAGAAAAATCACTTCACATTCTTTGAAACCCATTTTGGGTAAATGGATGCCATTTCGGGGTGGTTTTTGCTTTTCATGTTCAATGTACTTAGTTTCTCGCATTTAGCCACATGTTAGGACATATTTAGCTGTAATAACAACATATATAACCATTAGAGTTAAGAAAAATCACTTTTATGCTTTGAAACCCATTTTTGGTAAACAAAGACCATTTCGGGCCGATTTTTGCTTTTCATGTTCAATGTACTTAGTTTCTCGCATTTAGCCACATGTTAGGACATATATAGCTCGATTTTGAAACCCATTTTGGGCCGATTTTTGCTTTTAATGTTCAATGTACTTTGTTTCTCGCATTTAGCCACATGTTAGGACATATATAGCTCTTATAACAACATATACAACCATTAGAGTTAAGAAAAATCAATTCTTATGCTTTGAAACCGACTTTGAGTAAATGGAGGCCATTTCGGGCCGATTTTTGCTTTTCATGTTCAATGTACTTAGTTTCTCGCTTTTAGCCAGATGTTAGGACATATATAGCACTTATAATAACATATACAACCATTAGAGCTAACTAAAATCCATTCACTTGCTTTGAAACCTATTTTGGGTAGATGAAACCCATTTTGGGTAAATGAAGCCCATTTCGGGCCGGTTTTTGCTTTTCACGTTCAATGTACTTAATTTCTCGCATTTAGCCACATGGAAGGACATATATAGCTCAAATAACAACGTATACAACCATTAGAGTCAAGAAAAATCACTTCACATTCTTTGAAACCCATTTTGGGTAAATGGATGCCATTTCGTGGTGGTTTTTGCTTTTCATGTTCAATGTACTTAGTTTCTCGCATTTAGCCACATGTTAGGACATATTTAGCTGTAATAACAACATATATAACCATTAGAGTTAAGAAAAATCACTTTTATGCTTTGAAACCCATTTTTGGTAAACAAAGACCATTTCGGGCCGATTTTTGCTTTTCATGTTCAATGTACTTAGTTTCTCGCATTTAGCCACATGTTAGGACATATATAGCTCTGATTTTGAAACCCATTTTGGGCCGATTTTTGCTTTTAATGTTCAATGTACTTTGTTTCTCGCATTTAGCCACATGTTAGGACATATATAGCTCTTATAACAACATATACAACCATTAGAGTTAAGAAAAATCAATTCTTATGCTTTGAAACCGACTTTGTGTAAATGGAGGCCATTTCGGGCCGATTTTTGCTTTTCATGTTCAATGTACTTAGTTTCTCGCTTTTAGCCAGATGTTAGGACATATATAGCTCTTATAATAACATATACAACCATTAGAGCTAACTAAAATCCATTCACTTGCTTTGAAACCTATTTTGGGTAGATGAAACCCATTTTGGGTAAATGAAGCCCATTTCGGGCCGGTTTTTGCTTTTCACGTTCAATGTACTTAATTTTTCGCATTTAGCCACATGTTAGGACATATATAGCTCTTATAACAACATATACAACCATTAGAGTCATGAAAAACCACTTCACATGCTTTGAAACCCATTTTGGGTAAATGAAGGCCATTTTGGACCCGGTTTTTGCTTTTCATGTTCAATGTACTTAGTTTCTCGCAGTTAGCCACATGTTAGGACATATTTAGTTGTAAAAACAACATATATAACCATTAGAGTTAAGAAAAATCACTTTTATGCTTTGAAACCCATTTTTGGTAAACGAAGGCCATTTCGGGCCGATTTTTGCTTTTCATGTTCAATGTACCTAGTTTCTCGCATTTAGCCACATGTTAGGACATATATAGCTCTTATAACAACATATACAACCATTAGAGTTAAGAAAAATCACTTCTTATGCTTTGAAACCGATTTTGGGTAGATGGAGGCCATTTCGGGTCAATTTTTGATTTTCATGTTCAATGTACTTAGGTTCTCGCTTTTAGCCAGATGTTAGGACATATATAGCTCTTATAATAACATATACAACCATTAGAGCTAACTAAAATCCATTCACTTGCTTTGAAACCTATATTTGGGTAGATGAAACCCATTTTGGGTAAATGAAGCCCATTTCGGGCCGGTTTTTGGTTTTCACGTTCAATGTACTTAATTTCTCGCATTTAGCCACATGTTAGGACATATATAGCTCAAATAACAACGTATACAACCATTAGAGTCAAGAAAAGTCACTTCACATTCTTTGAAACCCATTTTGGGTAAATGAACGCCATTTCGGGGTGGTTTTTGCTTTTCTTGTTCAATGTACTTAATTTCTCGCATTTAGCCACATGTTAGGACATATTTAGTTGTAACAACAACATATATAACCATTAGAGTTATGAAAAATCACTTCTATGCTTTGAAACCCATTTTTGGTAAACGAAGGCCATTTCGAGCCGATTTTTGCTTTTCATGTTCAATGTACCTAGTTTCTCGCATTTAGCCACATGTTAGGACATATATAGCTCTTATAACAACATATACAACCATTAGAGCTAACTAAAATCCATTCACATGCTTTGAAACCCATTTTAGGCCGATTTTTGCTTTTAATGTTCAATGTACTTAGTTTCTCGCATTTAGCCACATGTTAGGACATATATAGCTCTTATAACAACATATACAACCATTAGAGTTAAGAAAAATCACTTCTTATGCTTTGAAACCGATTTTGGGTAGATGGAGGCCATTTCGGGTCGATTTTTGCTTTTCATGTTCAATGTACTTAGTTTCTCGCTTTTAGCCAGATGTTAGGACATATATAGCTCTTATAATAACATATACAACCATTAGAGCTAACTAAAATCCATTCATTTGCTTTGAAACCTATTTTGGGTAGATGAAACCCATTTTGGGTAAATGGCCGGTTTTTGCTTTTCACGTTCAATGTACTTAATTTCTCGCATTTAGCCACATGTTAGGACATATATAGGTCTAATAACAACGTATACAATCATTAGAGTCAAGAAAAATCACTTCACATTCTTTGAAACCCATTTTGGGTAAATGAAGGCCATTTCGGGGTGGTTTTTGCTTTTCATGTTCAATGTACTTAGTTTCTCGCATTTAGCCACATGTTAGGACATATTTAGTTGTAATAACAACATATATAACCATTAGAGTTAAGAAAAATCACTTTTATGCTTTGAAACCCATTTTTGGTAAACGAAGGCCATTTCGGGCCGATTTTTGCTTTTCATGTTCAATGTACTTAGTTTCTCGCATTTAGCCACATGTTAGGACATATATAGCTCTTATAACAACATATACAACCATTAGAGTTAAGAAAAATCAATTCTTATGCTTGGAAACCGATTTTGGGTAAATGGAGGCCATTTGGGGCCGATTTTTGCTTTTCATGTTCAATGTACTTAGTTTCTCGCTTTTAGCCACATGTTAGGACATATATAGCTCTTATAATAACATATACAACCATTAGAGCTAACTAAAATCCATTCACTTGCTTTGAAACCTATTTTGGGTAGATGAAACCCATTTTGGGTAAATGAAGCCCATTTCGGGCCGGTTTTTGCTTTTGACGTTCAATGTACTTAATTTCTCTCATTTAGCCACATGGTAGGACACATATAGCTCAAATAACAACGTATACAACCATTAGAGTCAAGAAAAATCACTTCACATTCTTTGAAACCCATTTTGGGTAAATGAAGGCCATTTCGGGGTGGTTTTTGCTTTTCATGTTCAATGTACTTAGTTTCTCGCATTTAGCCACATGTTAGGACATATTTAGCTGTAATAACAACATATATAACCATTAGAGTTAAGAAAAATTACTTTTATGCTATGAAACCCATTTTTGGTAAACGAAGGCCATTTCGGGCCGATTTTTGCTTTTCATGTTCAATGTACTTAGTTTCTCGCATTTAGCCACATGTTAGGACATATATAGCTCTGATATTTTGAAACCCATTTTGGGCCGATTTTTGCTTTTAATGTTCAATGTACTATGCTTCTCGCATTTAGCCACATGTTAGGACATATATAGCTCTTATAACAACATATACAACCATTAGAGTTAAGAAAAATCAATTCTTATGCTTTAAAACCGATTTTGGTTAAATGGAGGCCATTTCGGGCCGATTTTTGCTTTTCATGTTCAATGTACTTAGTTTCTCGCTTTTAGCCAGATGTTAGGACATATATAGCTCTTATAATAACATATACAACCATTAGAGCTAACTAAAATCCATTCACTTGCTTTGAAACCTATTTTGGGTAGATGAAACCCATTTTGGGTAAATGAAGCCCATTTCGGGCCGGTTTTTGCTTTTCACGTTCAATGTACTTAATTTCTCGCATTTAGCCACATGGTAGGACATATATAGCTCAAATAACAACGTATACAACCATTAGAGTCAAGAAAAATCACTTCACATTCTTTGAAACCCATTTTGGGTAAATGAAGGCCATTTCGGGGTGGTTTTTGCTTTTCATGTTCAATGTACTTAGTTTCTCGCATTTAGCCACATGTTAGGACATATTTAGTTGTAATAACAACATATATAACCATTAGAGTTAAGAAAAATCACTTTTATGCTTTGAAACCCATTTTTGGTAAACGAAGACCACTTCGGGCCGATTTTTGCTTTTCATGTTCAATGTACTTAGTTTCTCGCATTTAGCCACATGTTAGGACATATATAGCTCTGATTTTGAAACCCATTTTGGGCCGATTTTTGCTTTTAATGTTCAATGTACTTTGCTTCTCGCATTTAGCCACATGTTAGGACATATATAGGTCTTATAACAACATATACAACCATTAGAGTTATGAAAAATCAATTCTTATGCTTTAAAACCGATTTTGGGTAAATGGAGGCCATTTCGGGCCGATTTTTGCTTTTCATGTTCAATGTACTTAGTTTCTCGCTTTTAGCCAGATGTTAGGACATATATAGGTCTTATAATAACATATACAACCATTAGAGCTAACTAAAATCCATTCACTTGCTTTGAAACCTATTTTGGGTAGATGAAACTCATTTTGGGTAAATGAAGCCCATTTCGGGCCGGTTTTTGCTTTTGACATTCAATGTACTTAATTTCTCGCATTTAGCCACATGTTAGGACATATATAGCTCTAATAACAACGTATACAAGCATTAGAGTCAAGAAAAATCACTTCACATTCTTTGAAACCCATTTTGGGTAAATGAAGGCCATTTCGGGGTGGTTTTTGCTTTTCATGTTCAATGTACTTAGGTTCTCACATTTAGCCACATGTTAGGACATATTTAGTTGTAATAACAACATATATAACCATTAGAGTTAACAAAAATCACTTTTATGCTTTGAAACCCATTTTTGGTAAACGAAGGCCATTTCGGGCCGATTTTTGCTTTTCATGTTTAATGTACTTAGTTCTCTCATTTAGCCACATGTTAGGACATATATAGCTCTGATTTTGAAACCCATTTTGGGTCGATTTTTGCTTTTAATGTTCAATGTATTTTGTTTCTCGCATTTAGCCACATGTTAGGACATATATAGCTCTTATAACAACATATACAACCATTAGAGTTAAGAAAAATCAATTCTTATGCTTTGAAACCGATTTTGGGTAAATGGAGGCCATTTCGGGCCGATTTTTGCTTTTCATGTTCAATGTACTTAGTTTCTCGCTTTTAGCCAGATGTTAGGACATATATAGCTCTTATAATAACATATACAACCATTAGAGCTAACTAAAATCCATTCACTTGCTTTGAAACCTATTTTGGGTAGATGAAATCCATTTTGGGTAAATGAAGCCCATTTCGGGCCGGTTTTTGCTTTTGACGTTCAATGTACTTAATTTCTCGCATTTAGCCACATGGTGGGACATATATAGCTCAAATAACAACGTATACAACCATTAGAGTCAAGAAAAATCACTTCACATTCTTTGAAACCCATTTTGGGTAAATGAAGGCCATTTCGGGGTGGTTTTTGCTTTTCATGTTCAATGTACTTAGTTTCTCGCATTTAGCCACATGTTAGGACATATTTAGTTGTAATAACAACATATATAACCATTAGAGTTAAGAAAAATCACTTTTATGCTTTGAAACCCATTTTTGGTAAACGAAGGCCATTTCGGGCCGATTTTTGCTTTTCATGTTCAATGTACTTAGTTTCTCGCTTTTAGCCAGATGTTAGGACATATATAGCTCTTATAATAACATATACAACCATTAGAGCTAACTATAATCCATTCACTTGCTTTGAAACCTATTTTGGGTAGATGAAACCCATTTTGGGTAAATGGCCCATTTGCGGTTTTTGCTTTTCACGTTCAATGTACTTAATTTCTCGCATTTAGCCACATGTTAGGACATATATAGCTCAATCACATTAACCATCTTCACATTCTTTGAAACCCATTTTGGGTAAATGAAGGCCATTTCGGGGTGGTTTTTGCTTTTCATGTTCAATGTACTTAGTTTCTCGCATTTAGCCACATGTTAGGACATATTTAGCTGTAATAACAACATATATAACCATTAGAGTTAAGAAAAATCACTTTTATGCTTTGAAACCCATTTTTGGTAAACGAAGGCCATTTCGGGCCGATTTTTGCTTTTCATGTTCAATGTACTTAGTTTCTCTTATTTAGCCACATGTTAGGACATATATAGCTCCGATTTTGAAACCCATTTTGGGCCGATTTTTGCTTTTAATGTTCATTGTACTTAGTTTCTCGCATTTAGCCACATGTTAGGACATATATAGCTCTTATAACAACATATACAACCATTAGAGTTAAGAAAAATCAATTCTTATGCTTTGAAACCGATTTTGGGTAAATGGAGGCCATTTCGGGCCGATTTTTGCTTTTCATGTTCAATGTACTTAGTTTCTCGCTTTTAGCCAGATGTTAGGACATATATAGCTCTTATAATAACATATACAACCATTAGAGCTAACTAAAATCCATTCACTTGCTTTGAAACCTATTTTGGGTAGATGAAACCCATTTTGGTTAAATGAAGCCCATTTCGGGCCGGTTTTTGCTTTTGACGTTCAATGTACTTAATTTCTCGCATTTAGCCACATGGTAGGACATATATAGCTCAAATAACAACATATACAACCACTAGAGTCAAGAAAAATCACTTCACATTCTTTGAAACCCATTTTGGGTAAATGAAGGCCATTTCGGGGTGGTTTTTGCTTTTCATGTTCAATGTACTTAGTTTCTCGCATTTAGCCACATGTTAGGACATATTTAGCTGTAATAACAACATATATAACCATTAGAGTTAAGAAAAATCACTTTTATGCTTTGAAACCCATTTTTGGTAAACGAAGGCCATTTCGGGCCGATTTTTGCTTTTCATGTTCAATGTACTTAGTTTCTCGTATTTAGCCACATGTTAGGACATATATAGCTCGATTTTGACCCATTTTGTTTGGCGATTTTTGCTTTTAATGTTCAATGTACTTTGCTTCTCGCATTTAGCCACATGTTAGGACATATATAGCTCTTATAACAACATATACAACCATTAGAGTTAAGAAAAATCAATTCTTATGCTTTGAAACCGATTTTGGGTAAATGGAGGCCATTTCGGGCCGATTTTTGCTTTTCATGTTCAATGTACTTAGTTTCTCGCTTTTAGCCAGATGTTAGGACATATATAGCTCTTATAATAACATATACAACCATTAGAGCTAACTAAAATCCATTCACTTGCTTTGAAACCTATTTTGGGTAGATGAAACCCATTTTGGGTAAATGAAGCCCATTTCGGGCCGGTTTTTGCTTTTCACGTTCAATGTACTTAATTTCTCGCATTTAGCCACATGTTAGGACATATATAGCTCTAATGACAACGTATACAACCATTAGAGTCAAGAAAAATCACTTCACATTCTTTGAAACCCATTTTGGGTAAATGAAGGCCATTTCGGGGTGGTTTTTGCTTTTCATGTTCAATGTACTTAGTTTCTCGCATTTAGCCACATGTTAGGACATATTTAGTTGTAATAACAACATATATAACCATTAGAGTTAAGAAAAATCACTTTTATGCTTTGAAACCCATTTTTGGTAAACGAAGGCCATTTCGGGCCGATTTTTGCTTTTCATGTTCAATGTACTTAGTTCTCTCATTTAGCCACATGATAGGACATATATAGCTCTGATTTTGAAACCCATTTTGGGCCGATTTTTGCTTTTAATGTTCATTGTACTTAGTTTCTCGCATTTAGCCACATGCAAGGACATATATAGCTCTTATAACAACATATACAACCAAGAGTTAAGAAAAATCAATTCTTATGCTTTGAAACCGATTTTGGGTAAATGGAGGCCATTTAGGGCCGATTCTTGTTTTTCATGTTCAATATACTTAGTTTCTCGCTTTTAGCCAGATGTTAGGACATATATAGCTCTTATAATAACATATACAACCATTAGAGCTAACTAAAATCCATTCACTTGCTTTGAAACCTATTTTGGGTTGTTGAAACCCATTTTGGGTAAATGAAGCCCATTTCGGGCCGGTTTTTGCTTTTGACGTTCAATGTACTTAATTTCTCGCATTTAGCCACATGGTAGGACATATATAGCTCAAATAACAACGTATACAACCATTAGAGTCAAGAAAAATCACTTCACATTCTTTGAAACCCATTTTGGGTAAATGAAGGCCATTTCGGGGTGGTTTTTGCTTTTCATGTTCAATGTACTTAGTTTCTCGCATTTAGCCACATGTTAGGACATATTTAGCTGTAATAACAACATATATAACCATTAGAGTTAAGAAAAATCACTTTTATGCTTTGAAACCCATTTTTGGTAAACGAAGGCCATTTCGGGCCGATTTTTGCTTTTCATGTTCAATGTACTTAGTTTCTCGCATTTAGCCACATGTTAGGACATATATAGCTCTTATAATAACATATACAACCATTAGAGCCAACTAAAATCCATTCACTTGCTTTGAAACCCATTTTGGGTAGATGAAACCCATTTTGGGTAAATGGCCCATTTCGGTTTTGCTTTTAATGTTCAATGTACTTTGTTTTCGCATTTAGCCACATGTTAGGACATTTATATCTCATTATAACCACATGTTAGGACCATTATAGTTAACTAAAATCCATTCACATTCTTTGAAACCCATTTTGGGTAAATGAAGGCCATTTCGGGCTGGTTTTTGCTTTTCATGTTCAATGTACTTAGTTTCTCGCATTTAGCCACATGTTAGGACATATTTAGTTCTAATAACAACATATACAACCATTAGAGTTAAGAAAAATCACTTTATATGCTTTGAAACCCATTTTGGGTAAACGAAGGCCATTTCGGGCCGATTTTTGCTTTTCATGTTCAATGTACTTAGTTTCTCATTTAGCACATGTTAGGACATATATAGCTCCGATTTTTGCTTTTCATGTTCAATGTACTTAGTTTCTCGCTTTTAGCCACATGTTAGGACATATATAGCTCTTATAACAACATATACAACCATTAGAGTTAAGAAAAATCAATTCTTATGCTTTGAAACCCATTTTGGGTAAATGAAGGCCATTTCGGGCCGATTTTTGCTTTTCATGTTCAATGTACTTAGTTTCTCGCATTTAGCCACATGTTAGGACATATATAGCTCTTATAATAACATATACAACCATTAGAGCTAACTAAAATCCATTCACTTGCTTTGAAACCTATTTTGGGTAGATGAAACCCATTTTGGGTAAATGAAGCCCATTTCGGGCCGGTTTTTGCTTTTGACGTTCAATGTACTTAGTTTCTCGCATTTAGCCACATGTTAGGACATATATAGCTCAAATAACAACATATACAACCATTAGAGTCAAGAAAAATCACTTCACATTCTTTGAAACCCATTTTGGGTAAATGAAGGCCATTTCGGGGTGGTTTTTGCTTTTCATGTTCAATGTACTTAGTTTCTCGCATTTAGCCACATGTTAGGACATATTTAGTTCTAATAACAACATATACAACCATTAGAGTTAAGAAAAATCACTTTCTATGCTTTGAAACCCATTTTTGGGTAAATGAAGGCCATTTCGGGCCGATTTTTGCTTTTCATGTTCAATGTACTTAGTTTCTCGCATTTAGCCACATGTTAGGACATATATAGCTCTTATAACAACATATACAACCATTAGAGTTAACTAAAATCCATTCACATGCTTTGAAACCCATTTTGGGCCGATTTTTGCTTTTAATGTTCAATGTACTTAGTTTCTCGCATTTAGCCACATGTTAGGACATATATAGCACTTATAACAACATATACAACCATTAGACTTAAGAAAAATCACTTCTTATGCTTTGAAACCAATTTTGGGTAGATGGAGGCCATTTCGGGTCGATTTTTCCTTTTTATGTTCAATGTACTTAGTTTCTTGCTTTTAGCCAGATGTTAGGACATATATAGCTCTTATAATAACATATACAACCATTAGAGCTAACTAAAATCCATTCACTTGCTTTGAAACCTATTTTGGGTAGATGAAACCCATTTTGGGTAAATGAAGCCCATTTCGGGCCGGTTTTTGCTTTTCATGTTCAATGTACTTAGTTTCTCGCATTTAGCCACATGTTAGGACATATATAGCTCTAATAACAACATATACAACCATTAGAGTCAAGAAAAATCACTTCACATGCTTTGAAACCCATTTTGGGTAAATGAAGGCCATTTCGGGCTGGTTTTTGCTTTTCATGTTCAATGTACTTAGTTTCTCGCATTTAGCCACATGTTAGGACATATATAGCTCTAATAACAACATATATAACCATTAGAGTTAAGAAAAATCACTTTCACATGCTTTGAAACCCATTTTGGGTAAACGTAAAGGCCATTTTGGGACCGATTTTTGCTTTTCATGTTCAATGTACTTAGTTTCTCGCATTTAGCCACATGTTAGGACATATATAGCTCTTATAACAACATATACAACCATTAGAGTTAAGAAAAATCCATTCATATGCTTTGAAACCCATTTTGGGTAAATGAAGGCCATTTCGGGCCGATTTTTGCTTTTCATGTTCAATGTACTTAGTTTCTCGCATTTAGCCACATGTTAGGACATATATAGCTCTTATAACAACATATACAACCATTAGAGTTAACTAAAATCCATTCACTTGCTTTGAAACCCATTTTGGGTAGATGAAACCCATTTTGGGTAAATGAAGCCCATTTCGGGCCGATTTTGCTTTTAATGTTCAATTTACTTAGTTTCTCTCATTTAGCAACATGTTAGGACATATATAGCTCTTATAACAACATATACAACCATTAGATTCAAGAAAAATCACTTCACATGCTTTGAAACCCATTTTGGGTAAATGAAGGCCATTTCGGGCCGGTTTTTGCTTTTCATGTTCAATGTACTTAGTTTCTCGCATTTAGCCACATGTTAGGACATATTTAGCTCTAATAACAACATATACAACCATTAGAGTTAAGAAAAATCCACTTCACATGCTTTGAAACCCATTTTGGGTAAATCGAAGGCCATTTCGGGCCGATTTTTGCTTTTCATGTTCAATGTACTTAGTTTCTCGCATTTAGCCACATGTTAGGACATATATAGCTCTGATATTATTTTTGAAACCCATTTTGGGCCTATTTTTTGCTTTTAATGTTCAATGTACTTTGTTTCTCGCATTTAGCCACATGTTAGGACATATATAGCTCTTATAACAACATATACAACCATTAGAGTTAAGAAAAATCCATTCACATGCTTTGAAACCCACTTTGGGTAGATGAAATCCATTTTGGGCGGATTTTTGCTTTTAATGTTCAATTTACTTAGTTTCTCGCATTTAGCCACATGTTAGGACATATATAGCTCTTATAACAACATATACAACCATTAGAGCTAACTAAAATCCATTCACATGCTTTTGAAACCCATTTTGGGTAGATGAAACCCATTTTGGGTAAATGAAGCCCATTTCGGGCCCGTTTTTGCTTTTAATGTTCAATGTACTTAGTTTCTCGCATTTAGCCACATGTTAGGACATATATAGCTCTAATAACAACATATACAACCATTAGAGTCAAGAAAAATCACTTCACATGCTTTGAAACCCATTTTGGGTAAATGAAGGCCATTTCGGGCCGGTTTTTGCTTTTCATGTTCAATGTACTTAGTTTCTCGCATTTAGCCACATGTTAGGACATATATAGCTCTTATAACAACATATACAACCAGTAGAGTTAACTAAAATCCATTCACATGCTTTGAAACCCATTTTGGGTAGATGAAACCCATTTTGGGTAAATGAAGCCCATTTCAGGTCGGTTTTTGCTTTTCGTGTTCAATGTACTTAGTTTATCACATTTACCCACATGTTAGGACATAAATAACTCTAATAACAACATCAACAACCATTAAAGTCAAGAAAAATCACTTCACATTCTTTGAAACCCACTTTGGGTAAATGAAGGCCATTTCGGGCCGATTTTTGCTTTTCATGTTCAATGTACTTAGTTTCTCGCATTTAGCCACATGTTAGGACATATATAGCTCTTATAACAACATATACAGCCATTAGAGTTAACTAAAATCACATTCACATGCTTTGAAACCCATTTTGGGTAAATGAAGGCCATTTTGGGCCGATTTTTGCTTTTCATGTTCAATGTACTTAGTTTCTCGCATTTAGCCACATGTTAGGACATATATAGCTCTTATAACAACATATACAACCATTAGAGTTAACTAAAATCCATTCACATGCTTTGAAACCCATTTTGGGTAAATGAAGCCCATTTTGGGCCGATTTTTGCTTTTAATGTTCAATGTGCTTAGTTTCTCGCATTTAGCCACATGTTAGGACATATATAGCTCTAATAACAACATATACAACCATTAGAGTTAAAAAAAATCCATTCACATGCTTTGAAACCCATTTTGGGTAAATGAAGGCCATTTCGGGCCGATTTTTGCTTTTCATGTTCAATGTACTTAGTTTCTCGCATTTAGCCACATGTTAGGACATATATAGCTCTTATAACAACATATACAACCATTACAGTTAAGAAAAATCCATTCAGATGCTTTGAAACCCATTTTGGGTAAATGAAGCCCATTTTGGTCCGATTTTTGCTTTTCATGTTCAATGTACTTAGTTTCTCGCATTTAGCCACATGTTAGGACATATATAGCTCTTATAACAACATATACAACCATTATAGTTAACTAAATTCCATTCGCATGCTTTGAAACCAATTTTGGGTAAATGAAGGTCATTTCGGGCCGATTTTTGCTTTTAATGTTCAATGTACTTAGTTTCTCGCATTTAGCCACATGTTAGGACATATATAGCTCTAATAACAACATATACAACCATTAGAGTTAACTAAAATCCATTCACATGCTTTGAAACCCATTTTGGGTAAATGAAGGCCATTTCGGGCCGATTTTTGCTTTTCATGTTCAATGTACTTACTTTCTCGCATTTAGCCACATGTTAGGACATATATAGCTCTAATAACAACATATACAACGATTAGAGTTAACTAAAATCCATTGACATGCTTTGAAACCCATTTTGGGTAAATGAAGGCCATTTTGGGCCGATTTTTGCTTTTCATGTTCAATGTACTTAGTTTCTCGCATTTAGCCACATGTTAGGACATATATAGCTCTTATAACAACATATACAACCATTAGAGTTAAATAAAATCCATTCACATGCTTTTCAACCCATTTTGGGTAGATGAAACCCATTTTGGGTAAATGAAGCCCATTTCAGGCCGGTTTTTGCTTTTAATGTTCAATGTACTTAGTTTTTCGCATTTAGCCACATGTTAGGACATATATAGCTCTAATAACAACATATACAACCATTAGAGTCAAGAAAAATCACTTCACATGCTTTGAAACCCATTTTGGGTAAATGAAGGCCATTTCGGGCCGATTTTTGCTTTTCATGTTCAATGTACTTAGTTTCTCGCATTTAGCCACATGTTAGGACATATATAGCTCTTATAACAACATATACAACCATTAGAGTTAACTAAAATCCATTCACATGCTTTGAAACCCATTTTTATGAAACCCATTTTGGGTAAATGAAGGCCATTTCGGGCCGATTTTTGCTTTTCATGTTCAATGTACTTAGTTTCTCGCATTTAGCCACATGTTAGGACATATATAGCTCTAATAACAACATATACAACCATTAGAGTTAACTAAAATCCATTCACATGCTTTGAAACCCATTTTGGGTAAATGAAGGCCATTTCGGGCCGATTTTTACTTTTAATGTTCAATGTACTTAGTTTCTCGCATTTAGCCACATGTTAGGACATATATAGCTCTTATAACAACATATACAACCAGTAGAGTTAAATAAAATCCATTCACATGCTTTTCAACCCATTTTGGGTAGATGAAACCCATTTTGGGTAAATGAAGCCCATTTCGGGCCGGTTTTTGCTTTTATTGTTTAATGTAATTAGTTTATCGCATTTAGCCACATGTTAGGACATATATGGCTCTAATAACAACATATACAACCATTAGAGTCAAGAAAAATCACTTCACATGCTTTGAAACCCATTTTGGGTAAATGAAGGCCATTTCGGGCCGATTTTTGCTTTTCTTGTTCAATGTACTTAGTTTCTCGCATTTAGCCACATGTTAGGACATATATAGCTCTTATAACAACATATACAACCATTAGAGTTAACTAAAATCCATTCACATGCTTTGAAACCCATTTTGGGTAAATGAAGGCCATTTCGGGCCGGTTTTTGCTTTTCATGTTCAATGTACTTAGTTTCTCGCATTTAGCCACATGTTAGGACATATATAGCTCTAATAACAACATATACAACCATTAGAGTTAACTAAAATCCATTCACATGCTTTGAAACCCATTTTGGGTAAATGAAGCCCATTTTGGGCCGATTTTTGCTTTTAATGTTCAATGTACTTAGTTTCTCGCATTTAGCCACATGTTAGGACATATATAGCTCTTATAACAACATATACAACCATTAGAGTTAACTAAAATCCATTCACATGCTTTGAAACCCATTTTGGGTAAATGAAGCCCATTTTCGGGCCGATTTTTGCTTTTCTTGTTCAATGTACTTAGTTTCTCGCATTTAGCCACATGTTAGGACATATATAGCTCTTATAACAACATATACAACCATTAGAGTCAAGAAAAATCACTTCACATGCTTTGAAACCCATTTTGGGTAAATGAAGGCCATTTCGGGCCGGTTTTTGCTTTTCATGTTCAATGTACTTAGTTTCTCGCATTTAGCCACATGTTAGGACATATATAGCTCTAATAACAACATATACAACCATTAGAGTTAATAAAAATCACTTCACATGCTTTGAAACCCATTTTGGGTAAATGAAGGCCATTTCGGGCCGATTTTTGCTTTTCATGTTCAATGTACTTAGTTTCTCGCATTTAGCCACATGTTAGGACATATATAGCTCTTATAACAACATATACAACCATTAGAGTTAACTAAAATCCATTCACATGCTTTGAAACCCATTTTGGGTAAATGAAGGCCATTTCGGGCCGATTTTTGCTTTTCATGTTCAATGTACTTAGTTTCTCGCATTTAGCCACATGTTAGGACATATATAGCTCGAATAACAACATATACAACCATTAGAGTTAACTAAAATCCATTCACATGCTTTGAAACCCATTTTGGGTAGATGAAACCCATTTTGGGCCGATTTTTACTTTTAATGTTCAATGTACTTAGTTTCTCGCATTTAGCCACATGTTAGGACATATATAGCTCTTATAACAACATATACAACCAGTAGAGTTAAATAAAATCCATTCACATGCTTTTCAACCCATTTTGGGTAGATGAAACCCATTTTGGGTAAATGAAGCCCATTTCAGGCCGGTTTTTGCTTTTATTGTTTAATGTAATTAGTTTATCGCATTTAGCCACATGTTAGGACATATATGGCTCTAATAACAACATATACAACCATTAGAGTCAAGAAAAATCACTTCACATGCTTTGAAACCCATTTTGGGTAAATGAAGGCCATTTCGGGCCGATTTTTGCTTTTCATGTTCAATGTACTTAGTTTCTCGCATTTAGCCACATGTTAGGACATATATAGCTCTTATAACAACATATACAACCATTAGAGTTAACTAAAATCCATTCACATGCTTTGAAACCCATTTTGGGTAAATGAAGGCCATTTCGGGCCGATTTTTGCTTTTCATGTTCAATGTACTTAGTTTCTCGCATTTAGCCACATGTTAGGACATATATAGCTCGAATAACAACATATACAACCATTAGAGTTAACTAAAATCCATTCACATGCTTTGAAACCCATTTTGGGTAGATGAAACCCATTTTGGGCCGATTTTTACTTTTAATGTTCAATGTACTTAGTTTCTCGCATTTAGCCACATGTTAGGACATATATAGCTCTTATAACAACATATACAACCAGTAGAGTTAAATAAAATCCATTCACATGCTTTTCAACCCATTTTGGGTAGATGAAACCCATTTTGGGTAAATGAAGCCCATTTCAGGCCGGTTTTTGCTTTTATTGTTTAATGTAATTAGTTTATCGCATTTAGCCACATGTTAGGACATATATGGCTCTAATAACAACATATACAACCATTAGAGTCAAGAAAAATCACTTCACATGCTTTGAAACCCATTTTGGGTAAATGAAGGCCATTTCGGGCCGATTTTTGCTTTTCTTGTTCAATGTACTTAGTTTCTCGCATTTAGCCACATGTTAGGACATATATAGCTCTTATAACAACATATACAACCATTAGAGTTAAGAAAAATCCATTCACATGCTTTGAAACCCATTTTGGGTAAATGAAGGCCATTTCGGGCCGATTTTTGCTTTTCATGTTCAATGTACTTAGTTTCTCGCATTTAGCCACATGTTAGGACATATATAGCTCGAATAACAACATATACAACCATTAGAGTTAACTAAAATCCATTCACATGCTTTGAAACCCATTTTGGGTAAATGAAGCCCATTTTGGGCCGATTTTTGCTTTTCATGTTCAATGTACTTAGTTTCTCGCATTTAGCCACATGTTAGGACATATATAGCTCTTATAACAACATATACAACCATTAGAGTTAAATAAAATCCATTCACATGCTTTGAAACCCATTTTGGGTAAATGAAGCCCATTTCGGGCCGGTTTTTGCTTTTCATGTTCAATGTACTTAGTTTCTCGCATTTAGCCACATGTTAGGACATATATAGCTGTAATAACAACATATACAACCATTAGAGTTAACAAAAATCCACTTCACATGCTTTGAAACCCATTTTGGGTAAATGAAGGCCATTTCGGGCCGATTTTTGCTTTTCATGTTCAATGTACTTAGTTTCTCGCATTTAGCCACATGTTAGGACATATATAGCTCTTATAACAACATATACAACCATTAGAGTTAACTAAAATCCATTCACATGCTTTGAAACCCATTTTGGGTAAATGAAGGCCATTTCGGGCCGATTTTTGCTTTTCATGTTCAATGTACTTAGTTTCTCGCATTTAGCCACATGTTAGGACATATATAGCTCGAATAACAACATATACAACCATTAGAGTTAACTAAAATCCATTCACATGCTTTGAAACCCATTTTGGGTAGATGAAACCCATTTTGGGCCGATTTTTACTTTTAATGTTCAATGTACTTAGTTTCTCGCATTTAGCCACATGTTAGGACATATATAGCTCTTATAACAACATATACAACCAGTAGAGTTAAATAAAATCCATTCACATGCTTTTCAACCCATTTTGGGTAGATGAAACCCATTTTGGGTAAATGAAGCCCATTTCAGGCCGGTTTTTGCTTTTATTGTTTAATGTAATTAGTTTATCGCATTTAGCCACATGTTAGGACATATATGGCTCTAATAACAACATATACAACCAT
The DNA here is from genome assembly GCA_947646795.1 of Beta lomatogona. NCBI lineage: Eukaryota > Viridiplantae > Streptophyta > Magnoliopsida > Caryophyllales > Amaranthaceae > Beta > Beta lomatogona. The sequence continues at coordinate 89,436 of CANSNZ010001144.1, forward strand.
TAGAGTCAAGAAAAATCACTTCACATGCTTTGAAACCCATTTTGGGTAAATGAAGGCCATTTCGGGCCGATTTTTGCTTTTCTTGTTCAATGTACTTAGTTTCTCGCATTTAGCCACATGTTAGGACATATATAGCTCTTATAACAACATATACAACCATTAGAGTTCAAGAAAAATCCCTTCACATGCTTTGAAACCCATTTTGGGTAAATGAAGGCCATTTCGGGCCGGTTTTTGTTTTTCATGTTCAATGTACTTAGTTTCTCGCATTTAGCCACATGTTAGGACATATTTAGTTGTAATAACAACATATACAACCATTAGAGTTAATAAAAAACACTTCTTATGCTTTGAAACCCATTTTGGGTAAATGAAGGCCATTTCGGGCCGATTTTTGCTTTTCATGTTCAATGTACTTAGTTTCTCGCATTTAGCTACATGTTAGGACATATATAGCTCTTATAACAACATATACAACCATTAGAGTTAACTAAAATCCATTCACATGCTTTGAAACCCATTTTGGGTAAATGAAGGCCATTTCGGGCCGATTTTTGCTTTTCATGTTCAATGTACTTAGTTTCTCGCATTTAGCCACATGTTAGGACATATATAGCTCGAATAACAACATATACAACCATTAGAGTTAACTAAAATCCATTCACATGCTTTGAAACCCATTTTGGGTAGATGAAACCCATTTTGGGCCGATTTTTACTTTTAATGTTCAATGTACTTAGTTTCTCGCATTTAGCCACATGTTAGGACATATATAGCTCTTATAACAACATATACAACCAGTAGAGTTAAATAAAATCCATTCACATGCTTTTCAACCCATTTTGGGTAGATGAAACCCATTTTGGGTAAATGAAGCCCATTTCAGGCCGGTTTTTGCTTTTATTGTTTAATGTAATTAGTTTATCGCATTTAGCCACATGTTAGGACATATATGGCTCTAATAACAACATATACAACCATTAGAGTCAAGAAAAATCACTTCACATGCTTTGAAACCCATTTTGGGTAAATGAAGGCCATTTCGGGCCGATTTTTGCTTTTCATGTTCAATGTACTTAGTTTCTCGCATTTAGCCACATGTTAGGACATATATAGCTCTTATAACAACATATACAACCATTAGAGTTAACTAAAATCCATTCACATGCTTTGAAACCCATTTTGGGTAAATGAAGGCCATTTCGGGCCGATTTTTGCTTTTCATGTTCAATGTACTTAGTTTCTCGCATTTAGCCACATGTTAGGACATATATAGCTCGAATAACAACATATACAACCATTAGAGTTAACTAAAATCCATTCACATGCTTTGAAACCCATTTTGGGTAGATGAAACCCATTTTGGGCCGATTTTTACTTTTAATGTTCAATGTACTTAGTTTCTCGCATTTAGCCACATGTTAGGACATATATAGCTCTTATAACAACATATACAACCAGTAGAGTTAAATAAAATCCATTCACATGCTTTTCAACCCATTTTGGGTAGATGAAACCCATTTTGGGTAAATGAAGCCCATTTCAGGCCGGTTTTTGCTTTTATTGTTTAATGTAATTAGTTTATCGCATTTAGCCACATGTTAGGACATATATGGCTCTAATAACAACATATACAACCATTAGAGTCAAGAAAAATCACTTCACATGCTTTGAAACCCATTTTGGGTAAATGAAGGCCATTTCGGGCCGATTTTTGCTTTTCATGTTCAATGTACTTAGTTTCTCGCATTTAGCTACATGTTAGGACATATATAGCTCTTATAACAACATATACAACCATTAGAGTTAACTAAAATCCATTCACATGCTTTGAAACCCATTTTGGGTAAATGAAGGCCATTTCGGGCCGATTTTTGCTTTTCATGTTCAATGTACTTAGTTTCTCGCATTTAGCCACATGTTAGGACATATATAGCTCTAATAACAACATATACAACCATTAGAGTTAACTAAAATCCATTCACATGCTTTGAAACCCATTTTGGGTAAATGAAGCCCATTTCGGGCCGATTTTTGCTTTTCATGTTCAATGTACTTAGTTTCTCGCATTTAGCCACATGTTAGGACATATATAGCTCTTATAACAACATATACAACCAATAGAGTTAAATAAAATCCATTCACATGCTTTGAAACCCATTTTTGGTAAATGAAGGCCATTTCGGGCCGATTTTTGCTTTTCATGTTCAATGTACCTAATTTCTCGCATTTAGCCACATGTTAGGACATATATAGCTCTAATAACAACATATACAACCATTAGAGTTAACTAAAATCCATTCACATGCTTTGAAACCCATTTTGGGTAAATGAAGCCCATTTCGGGCCGATTTTTGCTTTTCATGTTCAATGTACTTAGTTTCTCGCATTTAGCCACATGTTAGGACATATATAGCTCTAATAACAACATATACAACCATTAGAGTTAACTAAAATCCATTCACATGCTTTGAAACCCATTTTGGGTAAATGAAGGCCATTTCGGGCCGATTTTTGCTTTTCATGTTCAATGTACTTAGTTTCTCGCATTTAGCCACATGTTAGGACATATATAGCTCTTATAACAACATATACAACCATTAGAGTTAACTAAAATCCATTCACATGCTTTGAAACCCATTTTGGGTAAATGAAGGCCATTTCGGGCCGATTTTTGCTTTTCATGTTCAATGTACTTAGTTTCTCGCATTTAGCCACATGTTAGGACATATATAGCTCTAATAACAACATATACAACCATTAGAGTTAACTAAAAATCCATTCACATGCTTTGAAACCCATTTTGGGTAAATGAAGCCCATTTCGGGCCGATTTTTGCTTTTAATGTTCAATGTACTTAGTTTCTCGCATTTAGCCACATGTTAGGACATATATAGCTCTTATAACAACATATACAACCATTAGAGTTAAATAAAATCCATTCACATGCTTTTCAACCCATTTTGGGTAGATGAAACCCATTTTGGGTAAATGAAGCCCATTTCAGGCCGATTTTTGCTTTTATTGTTCAATGTAATTAGTTTATCGCATTTAGCCACATGTTAGGACATATATGGCTCTAATAACAACATATACAACCATTAGAGTCAAGAAAAATCACTTCACATGCTTTGAAACCCATTTTGGGTAAATGAAGGCCATTTCGGGCCGATTTTTGCTTTTCATGTTCAATGTACTTATTTTCTCGCATTTAGCCACATGTTAGGACATATATAGCTCTGATAACAACATATACAACCATTAGAGTTAACTAAAATCCATTCACATGCTTTGAAACCCATTTTGGGTAGATGAAACCCATTTTGGGTAAATGAAGGCCATTTCGGGCCGATTTTTGCTTTTCATGTTCAATGTACTTAGTTTCTCGCATTTAGCCACATGTTAGGACATATATAACTCTTATAACAACATATACAACCATTAGAGTTAACTAAAATCCATTCACATGCTTTGAAACCCATTTTGGGTAAATGAAGGCCATTTCGGGCCGATTTTTGCTTTTCATGTTCAATGTACTTAGTTTCTCGCATTTAGCCACATGTTAGGACATATATAGCTCTTATAACAACATATACAACCATTAGAGTTAAAGAAAAATCCATTCACATGCTTTTGAAACCCATTTTGGGTAAATGAAGGCCATTTCGGGACGGTTTTTGCTTTTCATGTTCAATGTACTTAATTTCTCGCATTTAGCCACATGTTAGGACATATATAGCTCTAATAACAACATATACAACCATTAGAGTTAAGAAAAATCACTTCACATGCTTTGAAACCCATTTTGGGTAAATGAAGGCCATTTCGGGCCGATTTTTGCTTTTCATGTTCAATGTACTTAGTTTCTCGCATTTAGCCACATGTTAGGACATATATAGCTCTTATAACAACATATACAACCATTAGAGTTAACTAAAATCCATTCACATGCTTTGAAACCCATTTTGGGTAAATGAAGGCCATTTCGGGCCGATTTTTGCTTTTCATGTTCAATGTACTTAGTTTCTCGCATTTAGCCACATGTTAGGACATATATAGCTCGAATAACAACATATACAACCATTAGAGTTAACTAAAATCCATTCACATGCTTTGAAACCCATTTTGGGTAGATGAAACCCATTTTGGGCCGATTTTTACTTTTAATGTTCAATGTACTTAGTTTCTCGCATTTAGCCACATGTTAGGACATATATAGCTCTTATAACAACATATACAACCAGTAGAGTTAAATAAAATCCATTCACATGCTTTTCAACCCATTTTGGGTAGATGAAACCCATTTTGGGTAAATGAAGCCCATTTCGGGCCGGTTTTTGCTTTTATTGTTTAATGTAATTAGTTTATCGCATTTAGCCACATGTTAAGACATATATGGCTCTAATAACAACATATACAACCATTAGAGTCAAGAAAAATCACTTCACATGCTTTGAAACCCATTTTGGGTAAATGAAGGCCATTTCGGGCCGATTTTTGCTTTTTATGTTCAATGTACTTAGTTTCTCGCATTTAGCCACATGTTAGGACATATATAGCTCTTATAACAACATATACAACCATTAGAGTTAACTAAAATCCATTCACATGCTTTGAAACCCATTTTGGGTAAATGAAGGCCATTTCGGGCCGATTTTTGCTTTTCATGTTCAATGTACTTAGTTTCTCGCATTTAGCCACATGTTAGGACATATATAGCTCGAATAACAACATATACAACCATTAGAGTTAACTAAAATCCATTCACATGCTTTGAAACCCATTTTGGGTAGATGAAACCCATTTTGGGCCGATTTTTACTTTTAATGTTCAATGTACTTAGTTTCTCGCATTTAGCCACATGTTAGGACATATATAGCTCTTATAACAACATATACAACCAGTAGAGTTAAATAAAATCCATTCACATGCTTTTCAACCCATTTTGGGTAGATGAAACCCATTTTGGGTAAATGAAGGCCATTTCGGGCCGGTTTTTGCTTTTATTGTTTAATGTAATTAGTTTATCGCATTTAGCCACATGTTAGGACATATATGGCTCTAATAACAACATATACAACCATTAGAGTCAAGAAAAATCACTTCACATGCTTTGAAACCCATTTTGGGTAAATGAAGGCCATTTCGGGCCGATTTTTGCTTTTCTTGTTCAATGTACTTAGTTTCTCGCATTTAGCCACATGTTAGGACATATATAGCTCTTATAACAACATATACAACCATTAGAGTTAACTAAAATCCATTCACATGCTTTGAAACCCATTTTGGGTAAATGAAGGCCATTTCGGGCCGATTTTTGCTTTTCATGTTCAATGTACTTAGTTTCTCGCATTTAGCCACATGTTAGGACATATATAGCTCGAATAACAACATATACAACCATTAGAGTTAACTAAAATCCATTCACATGCTTTGAAACCCATTTTGGGTAGATGAAACCCATTTTGGGCCGATTTTTACTTTTAATGTTCAATGTACTTAGTTTCTCGCATTTAGCCACATGTTAGGACATATATAGCTCTTATAACAACATATACAACCAGTAGAGTTAAATAAAATCCATTCACATGCTTTTCAACCCATTTTGGGTAGATGAAACCCATTTTGGGTAAATGAAGCCCATTTCAGGCCGGTTTTTGCTTTTATTGTTTAATGTAATTAGTTTATCGCATTTAGCCACATGTTAGGACATATATGGCTCTAATAACAACATATACAACCATTAGAGTCAAGAAAAATCACTTCACATGCTTTGAAACCCATTTTGGGTAAATGAAGGCCATTTCGGGCCGATTTTTGCTTTTCTTGTTCAATGTACTTAGTTTCTCGCATTTAGCCACATGTTAGGACATATATAGCTCTTATAACAACATATACAACCATTAGAGTTAACTAAAATCCATTCACATGCTTTGAAACCATTTTTGAAACCCATTTTGGGTAAATGAAGGCCATTTCGGGCCGATTTTTGCTTTTCATGTTCAATGTACTTAGTTTCTCGCATTTAGCCACATGTTAGGACATATATAGGTGGAAATAACAACATATACAACCATTAGAGTTAACTAAAATCCATTCACATGCTTTAAAACCCATTTTGGGTAGATGAAACCCATTTTGGGCCGATTTTTACTTTTAATGTTCAATGTACTTAGTTTCTCGCATTTAGCCACATGTTAGGACATATATAGCTCTTATAACAACATATACAACCAGTAGAGTTAAATAAAATCCATTCACATGCTTTTCAACCCATTTTGGGTAGATGAAACCCATTTTGGGTAAATGAAGCCCATTTCAGGCCGGTTTTTGCTTTTATTGTTTAATGTAATTAGTTTATCGCATTTAGCCACATGTTAGGACATATATGGCTCTAATAACAACATATACAACCATTAGAGTCAAGAAAAATCACTTCACATGCTTTGAAACCCATTTTGGGTAAATGAAGGCCATTTCGGGCCGATTTTTGTTTTTCTTGTTCAATGTACTTAGTTTCTCGCATTTAGCCACATGTTAGGACATATATAGCTCTTATAACAACATATACAACCATTAGAGTTAACTAAAATCCATTCACATGCTTTGAAACCAATTTTGGGTAAATGAAGGCCATTTCGGGCCGATTTTTGCTTTTCATGTTCAATGTACTTAGTTTCTCGCATTTAGCCACATGTTAGGACATATATAGCTCGAATAACAACATATACAACCATTAGAGTTAACTAAAATCCATTCACATGCTTTGAAACCCATTTTGGGTAGATGAAACCCATTTTGGGCCGATTTTTACTTTTAATGTTCAATGTACTTAGTTTCTCGCATTTAGCCACATGTTAGGACATATATAGCTCTTATAACAACATATACAACCAGTAGAGTTAAATAAAATCCATTCACATGCTTTTCAACCCATTTTGGGTAGATGAAACCCATTTTGGGTAAATGAAGCCCATTTCAGGCCGGTTTTTGCTTTTATTGTTTAATGTAATTAGTTTATCGCATTTAGCCACATGTTAGGACATATATGGCTCTAATAACAACATATACAACCATTAGAGTCAAGAAAAATCACTTCACATGCTTTTAAACCCATTTTGGGTAAATGAAGGCCATTTCGGGCCGGTTTTTGCTTTTCTTGTTCAATGTACTTAGTTTCTCGCATTTAGCCACATGTTAGGACATATATAGCTCTTATAACAACATATACAACCATTAGAGTTAACTAAAATCCATTCACATGCTTTGAAACCCATTTTGGGTAAATGAAGGCCATTTCGGGCCGATTTTTGCTTTTCATGTTCAATGTACTTAGTTTCTCGCATTTAGCCACATGTTAGGACATATATAGCTCGAATAACAACATATACAACCATTAGAGTTAACTAAAATCCATTCACATGCTTTGAAACCCATTTTAAGTAGATGAAACCCATTTTGGGCCGATTTTTACTTTTAATGTTCAATGTACTTAGTTTCTCGCATTTAGCCACATGTTAGGACATATATAGCTCTTATAACAACATATACAACCAGTAGAGTTAAATAAAATCCATTCACATGCTTTTCAACCCATTTTGGGTAGATGAAACCCATTTTGGGTAAATGAAGCCCATTTCAGTGCGTTTTTGCTTTTATTGTTTAATGTAATTAGTTTATCGCATTTAGCCACATGTTAGGACATATATGGCTCTAATAACAACATATACAACCATTAGAGTCAAGAAAAATCACTTCACATGCTTTGAAACCCATTTTGGGTAAATGAAGGCCATTTCGGGCCGATTTTTGCTTTTCTTGTTCAATGTACTTAGTTTCTCGCATTTAGCCACATGTTAGGACATATATAGCTCTTATAACAACATATACAACCATTAGAGTTAACTAAAATCCATTCACATGCTTTGAAACCCATTTTGGGTAAATGAAGGCCATTTCGGGCCGGGTTTTGTTTTTCATGTTCAATGTACTTAGTTTCTCGCATTTAGCCACATGTTAGGACATATTTAGTTGTAATAACAACATATACAACCATTAGAGTTAATAAAAAACACTTCTTATGCTTTGAAACCCATTTTGGGTAAATGAAGGCCATTTCGGGCCGATTTTTGCTTTTCATGTTCAATGTACTTAGTTTCTCGCATTTAGCCACATGTTAGGACATATATAGCTCTTATAACAACATATACAACCATTAGAGTTAACTAAAATCCATTCACATGCTTTGAAACCCATTTTGGGTAAATGAAGGCCATTTCGGGCCGATTTTTGCTTTTCATGTTCAATGTACTTAGTTTCTCGCATTTAGCCACATGTTAGGACATATATAGCTCGAATAACAACATATACAACCATTAGAGTTAACTAAAATCCATTCACATGCTTTGAAACCCATTTTGGGTAGATGAAACCCATTTTGGGCCGATTTTTACTTTTAATGTTCAATGTACTTAGTTTCTCGCATTTAGCCACATGTTAGGACATATATAGCTCTTATAACAACATATACAACCAGTAGAGTTAAATAAAATCCATTCACATGCTTTTCAACCCATTTTGGGTAGATGAAACCCATTTTGGGTAAATGAAGCCCATTTCAGGCCGGTTTTTGCTTTTATTGTTTAATGTAATTAGTTTATCGCATTTAGCCACATGTTAGGACATATATGGCTCTAATAACAACATATACAACCATTAGAGTCAAGAAAAATCACTTCACATGCTTTGAAACCCATTTTGGGTAAATGAAGGCCATTTCGGGCCGATTTTTGCTTTTTATGTTCAATGTACTTAGTTTCTCGCATTTAGCCACATGTTAGGACATATATAGCTCTTATAACAACATATACAACCATTAGAGTTAACTAAAATCCATTCACATGCTTTGAAACCCATTTTGGGTAAATGAAGGCCATTTCGGGCCGATTTTTGCTTTTCATGTTCAATGTACTTAGTTTCTCGCATTTAGCCACATGTTAGGACATATATAGCTCGAATAACAACATATACAACCATTAGAGTTAACTAAAAATCCATTCACATGCTTTGAAACCCATTTTGGGTAGATGAAACCCATTTTGGGCCGATTTTTACTTTTAATGTTCAATGTACTTAGTTTCTCGCATTTAGCCACATGTTAGGACATATATAGCTCTTATAACAACATATACAACCAGTAGAGTTAAATAAAATCCATTCACATGCTTTTCAACCCATTTTGGGTAGATGAAACCCATTTTGGGTAAATGAAGCCCATTTCGGGCCGGTTTTTGCTTTTATTGTTTAATGTAATTAGTTTATCGCATTTAGCCACATGTTAGGACATATATGGCTCTAATAACAACATATACAACCATTAGAGTCAAGAAAAATCACTTCACATGCTTTTAAACCCATTTTGGGTAAATGAAGGCCATTTCGGGCCGATTTTTGCTTTTCATGTTCAATGTACTTAGTTTCTCGCATTTAGCCACATGTTAGGACATATATAGCTCTTATAACAACATATACAACCATTAGAGTTAACTAAAATCCATTCACATGCTTTGAAACCCATTTTGGGTAAATGAAGGCCATTTCGGGCCGATTTTTGCTTTTCATGTTCAATGTACTTAGTTTCTCGCATTTAGCCACATGTTAGGACATATATAGCTCGAATAACAACATATACAACCATTAGAGTTAACTAAAATCCATTCACATGCTTTGAAACCCATTTTGGGTAGATGAAACCCATTTTGGGCCGATTTTTACTTTTAATGTTCAATGTACTTAGTTTCTCGCATTTAGCCACATGTTAGGACATATATAGCTCTTATAACAACATATACAACCAGTAGAGTTAAATAAAATCCATTCACATGCTTTTCAACCCATTTTGGGTAGATGAAACCCATTTTGGGTAAATGAAGCCCATTTCAGGCCGGTTTTTGCTTTTATTGTTTAATGTAATTAGTTTATCGCATTTAGCCACATGTTAGGACATATATGGCTCTAATAACAACATATACAACCATTAGAGTCAAGAAAAATCACTTCACATGCTTTGAAACCCATTTTGGGTAAATGAAGGCCATTTCGGGCCGATTTTTGCTTTTCTTGTTCAATGTACTTAGTTTCTCGCATTTAGCCACATGTTAGGACATATATAGCTCTTATAACAACATATACAACCATTAGAGGCAAGAAAAATCACTTCACATGCTTTGAAACCCATTTTGGGTAAATGAAGGCCATTTCGGGCCGGGTTTTGTTTTTCATGTTCAATGTACTTAGTTTCTCGCATTTAGCCACATGTTAGGACATATTTAGTTGTAATAACAACATATACAACCATTAGAGTTAATAAAAAACACTTATTATGCTTTGAAACCCAATTTGGGTAAATGAAGGCCATTTCGGGCCGATTTTTGCTTTTCATGTTCAATGTACTTAGTTTCTCGCATTTAGCCACATGTTAGGACATATATAGCTCTTATAACAACATATACAACCATTAGAGTTAACTAAAATCCATTCACATGCTTTGAAACCCATTTTGGGTAAATGAAGGCCATTTCGGGCCGATTTTTGCTTTTCATGTTCAATGTACTTAGTTTCTCGCATTTAGCCACATGTTAGGACATATATAGCTCGAATAACAACATATACAACCATTAGAGTTAACTAAAATCCATTCACATGCTTTGAAACCCATTTTGGGTAGATGAAACCCATTTTGGGCCGATTTTTACTTTTAATGTTCAATGTACTTAGTTTCTCGCATTTAGCCACATGTTAGGACATATATAGCTCTTATAACAACATATACAACCAGTAGAGTTAAATAAAATCCATTCACATGCTTTTCAACCCATTTTGGGTAGATGAAACCCATTTTGGGTAAATGAAGCCCATTTCAGGCCGGTTTTTGCTTTTATTGTTTAATGTAATTAGTTTATCGCATTTAGCCACATGTTAGGACATATATGGCTCTAATAACAACATATACAACCATTAGAGTCAAGAAAAATCACTTCACATGCTTTGAAACCCATTTTGGGTAAATGAAGGCCATTTCGGGCCGATTTTTGCTTTTTATGTTCAATGTACTTAGTTTCTCGCATTTAGCCACATGTTAGGACATATATAGCTCTTATAACAACATATACAACCATTAGAGTTAACTAAAATCCATTCACATGCTTTGAAACCCATTTTGGGTAAATGAAGGCCATTTCGGGCCGATTTTTGCTTTTCATGTTCAATGTACTTAGTTTCTCGCATTTAGCCACATGTTCGGACATATATAGCTCGAATAACAACATATACAACCATTAGAGTTAACTAAAATCCATTCACATGCTTTGAAACCCATTTTGGGTAGATGAAACCCATTTTGGGCCGATTTTTACTTTTAATGTTCAATGTACTTAGTTTCTCGCATTTAGCCACATGTTAGGACATATATAGCTCTTATAACAACATATACAACCAGTAGAGTTAAATAAAATCCATTCACATGCTTTTCAACCCATTTTGGGTAGATGAAACCCATTTTGGGTAAATGAAGCCCATTTCAGGCCGGTTTTTGCTTTTATTGTTTAATGTAATTAGTTTATCGCATTTAGCCACATGTTAGGACATATATGGCTCTAATAACAACATATACAACCATTAGAGTCAAGAAAAATCACTTCACATGCTTTTAAACCCATTTTGGGTAAATGAAGGCCATTTCGGGCCGGTTTTTGCTTTTCTTGTTCAATGTACTTAGTTTCTCGCATTTAGCCACATGTTAGGACATATATAGCTCTTATAACAACATATACAACCATTAGAGTTAACTAAAATCCATTCACATGCTTTGAAACCCATTTTGGGTAAATGAAGGCCATTTCGGGCCGATTTTTGCTTTTCATGTTCAATGTACTTAGTTTCTCGCATTTAGCCACATGTTAGGACATATATAGGTGGAAATAACAACATATACAACCATTAGAGTTAACTAAAATCCATTCACATGCTTTGAAACCCATTTTGGGTAGATGAAACCCATTTTGGGCCGATTTTTACTTTTAATGTTCAATGTACTTAGTTTCTCGCATTTAGCCACATGTTAGGACATATATAGCTCTTATAACAACATATACAACCAGTAGAGTTAAATAAAATCCATTCACATGCTTTTCAACCCATTTTGGGTAGATGAAACCCATTTTGGGTAAATGAAGCCCATTTCAGGCCGGTTTTTGCTTTTATTGTTTAATGTAATTAGTTTATCGCATTTAGCCACATGTTAGGACATATATGGCTCTAATAACAACATATACAACCATTAGAGTCAAGAAAAATCACTTCACATGCTTTGAAACCCATTTTGGGTAAATGAAGGCCATTTCGGGCCGATTTTTGCTTTTTATGTTCAATGTACTTAGTTTCTCGCATTTAGCCACATGTTAGGACATATATAGCTCTTATAACAACATATACAACCATTAGAGTTAACTAAAATCCATTCACATGCTTTGAAACCCATTTTGGGTAAATGAAGGCCATTTCGGGCCGGGTTTTGTTTTTCATGTTCAATGTACTTAGTTTCTCGCATTTAGCCACATGTTAGGACATATATAGCTCTAATAACAACATATACAACCATTAGAGTTAAAATAAAATCCATTCACATGCTTTGAAACCCATTTTGGGTAAATGAAGGCCATTTCGGGCCGATTTTTGCTTTTCATGTTCAATGTACTTAGTTTCTCGCATTTAGCCACATGTTAGGACATATATAGCTCTTATAACAACATATACAACCATTAGAGTTAACTAAAATCCATTCACATGCTTTGAAACCCATTTTGGGTAAATGAAAGGCCCATTTCGGGCCGATTTTTGCTTTTCATGTTCAATGTACTTAGTTTCTCGCATTTAGCCACATGTTAGGACATATATAGCTCTAATAACAACATATACAACCATTAGAGTTAACTAAAATCCATTCACATGCTTTGAAACCCATTTTGGGTAAATGAAGCCCATTTTTGGGCCGATTTTTGCTTTTAATGTTCAATGTACTTAGTTTCTCGCATTTAGCCACATGTTAGGACATATATAGCTCTTATAACAACATATACAACCATTAGAGTTAAATAAAATCCATTCACATGCTTTTCAACCCATTTTGGGTAGATGAAACCCATTTTGGGTAAATGAAGGCCATTTCGGGCCGTTTTTGCTTTTTATTGTTCAATGTACTTAGTTTCTCGCATTTAGCCACATGTTAGGACATATATAGCTCTAATAACAACGTATACAACCATTAGAGTCAAGAAAAATCCACTTCACATGCTTTGAAACCCATTTTGGGTAAATAAAGGCCATTTTGGGCCGATTTTTGCTTTTCATGTTCAATGTACTTAGTTTCTCGCATTTAGCCACATGTTAGGACATATATAGCTCTTATAACAACATATACAACCATTAGAGTTAAATAAAATCCATTCACATGCTTTGCAACCCATTTTGGGTAGATGAAACCCATTTTGGGTAAATGAAGGCCATTTCGGGCCGATTTTTGCTTTTAATGTTCAATGTACTTAGTTTCTCGCATTTAGCCACATGTTAGGACATATATAGCTCTAATAACAACATATACAACCATTAGAGTCAACAAAAATCCATTCACATGCTTTGAAACCCATTTTGGGTAAATGAAGGCCATTTTCGGGCCGATTTTTGCTTTTCATGTTCAATGTACTTAGTTTCTCGCATTTAGCCACATGTTAGGACATATATAGCTCTTATAACAACATATACAACCATTAGAGTTAACTAAAATCCATTCACATGCTTTGAAACCCATTTTGGGTAAATGAAGGCCATTTCGGGCCGATTTTTGCTTTTCATGTTCAATGTACTTAGTTTCTCGCATTTAGCCACATGTTAGGACATATATAGCTCTAATAACAACATATACAACCATTAGAGTTAACTAAAATCCATTCACATGCTTTGAAACCCATTTTGGGTAGATGAAACCCATTTTGGGCCGATTTTTACTTTTAATGTTCAATGTACTTAGTTTCTCGCATTTAGCCACATGTTAGGACATATATAGCTCTTATAACAACATATACAACCAGTAGAGTTAAATAAAATCCATTCACATGCTTTTCAACCCATTTTGGGTAGATGAAACCCATTTTGGGTAAATGAAGCCCATTTCAGGCCGGTTTTTGCTTTTATTGTTTAATGTAATTAGTTTATCGCATTTAGCCACATGTTAGGACATATATGGCTCTAATAACAACATATACAACCATTAGAGTCAAGAAAAATCACTTCACATGCTTTTAAACCCATTTTGGGTAAATGAAGGCCATTTCGGGCCGATTTTTGCTTTTTCTTGTTCAATGTACTTAGTTTCTCGCATTTAGCCACATGTTAGGACATATATAGCTCTTATAACAACATATACAACCATTAGAGTTAACTAAAATCCATTCACATGCTTTGAAACCCATTTTGGGTAAATGAAGGCCATTTCGGGCCGATTTTTGCTTTTCATGTTCAATGTACTTAGTTTCTCGCATTTAGCCACATGTTAGGACATATATAGCTCGAATAACAACATATACAACCATTAGAGTTAACTAAAATCCATTCACATGCTTTGAAACCCATTTTGGGTAGATGAAACCCATTTTGGGCCGATTTTTACTTTTAATGTTCAATGTACTTAGTTTCTCGCATTTAGCCACATGTTAGGACATATATAGCTCTTATAACAACATATACAACCAGTAGAGTTAAATAAAATCCATTCACATGCTTTTCAACCCATTTTGGGTAGATGAAACCCATTTTGGGTAAATGAAGCCCATTTCGGGCCGGTTTTTGCTTTTATTGTTTAATGTAATTAGTTTATCGCATTTAGCCACATGTTAGGACATATATGGCTCTAATAACAACATATACAACCATTAGAGTCAAGAAAAATCACTTCACATGCTTTCAAAACCCATTTTGGGTAAATGAAGGCCATTTCGGGCCGGTTTTTGCTTTTCTTGTTCAATGTACTTAGTTTCTCGCATTTAGCCACATGTTAGGACATATATAGCTCTTATAACAACATATACAACCATTAGAGTTAAGAAAAATCCATTCACATGCTTTGAAACCCATTTTGGGTAAATGAAGGCCATTTCGGGCCGATTTTTGCTTTTCATGTTCAATGTACTTAGTTTCTCGCATTTAGCCACATGTTCGGACATATATAGCTCTAATAACAACATATACAACCATTAGAGTTAACTAAAATCCATTCACTTATGCTTTGAAACCCATTTTGGGTAAACGAAGGCCATTTCGGGCCGATTTTTGCTTTTCATGTTCAATGTACTTAGTTTCTCGCATTTAGCCACATGTTAGGACATATATAGCTCTTATAACAACATATACAACCATTAGAGTTAACTAAAATCCATTCACATGCTTTGAAACCCATTTTGGGTAAATGAAGGTCATTTCGGGCCGATTTTTGCTTTTCATGTTCAATGTACTTAGTTTCTCGCATTTAGCCACATGTTAGGACATATATAGCTCTAATAACAACATATACAACCATTAGAGTTAACAAAAATCCATTCACATGCTTTGAAACCCATTTTGGGTAAATGAAACCCATTTTGGGCCGATTTTTGCTTTTAATGTTCAATGTACTTAGTTTCTCGCATTTAGCCACATGTTAGGACATATATAGCTCTTATAACAACATATACAACCATTAGAGTTAAATAAAATCCATTCACATGCTTTTAATTTTGCTTTGAAACCCATTTTGGGTAAATGAAGCCCATTTCGGGCCGATTTTTGCTTTTATTGTTCAATGTACTTAGTTTCTCGCATTTAGCCACATGTTAGGACATATATAGCTCTTAATAACAACATATACAACCATTAGAGTCAACAAAAATCCACTTCACATGCTTTGAAACCCATTTTGGGTAAATGAAGGCCATTTCGGGCCGATTTTTGCTTTTCATGTTCAATGTACTTAGTTTCTCGCATTTAGCCACATGTTAGGACATATATAGCTCTTATAACAACATATACAACCATTAGAGTTAACTAAAATCCATTCACATGCTTTGAAACCCATTTTGGGTAGATGAAGCCCATTTTGGGGCCGATTTTTGCTTTTCATGTTCAATGTACTTAGTTTCTCGCATTTAGCCACATGTTAGGACATATATAGCTCTAATAACAACATATACAACCATTAGAGTTAACAAAAATCCATTCACATGCTTTGAAACCCATTTTGGGTAAATGAAGGCCATTTCGGGCCGATTTTTTTTTTTTTTCATGTTCAATGTACTTAGTTTCTCGCATTTAGCCACATGTTAGGACATATATAGCTCTTATAACAACATATACAACCATTAGAGTTAACTAAAATCCATTCACATGCTTTGAAACCCATTTTGGGTAAATGAAGGCCATTTCGGGCCGATTTTTGCTTTTCATGTTCAATGTACTTAGTTTCTCGCATTTAGCCACATGTTAGGACATATATAGCTCTTATAACAACATATACAACCATTAGAGTTAACTAAAATCCATTCACATGCTTTGAAACCCATTTTGGGTAAATGAAGCCCATTTCGGGCCGATTTTTTTTGCTTTTAATGTTCAATGTACTTAGTTTCTCGCATTTAGCCACATGTTAGGACATATATAGCTCTTATAACAACATATACAACCATTAGAGTTAACTAAAATCCATTCACATGCTTTGAAACCCATTTTGGGTAGATGAAACCCATTTTGGGTAAATGAAGGCCATTTCGGGCCGATTTTTGCTTTTCATGTTCAATGTACTTAGTTTCTCGCATTTAGCCACATGTTAGGACATATATAGCTCTAATAACAACATATACAACCATTAGAGTTAACAAAAATCCATTCACATGCTTTGAAACCCATTTTGGGTAAATGAAGGCCATTTCGGGCCGATTTTTGCTTTTCATGTTCAATGTACTTAGTTTCTCGCATTTAGCCACATGTTAGGACATATATAGCTCTAATAACAACATATACAACCATTAGAGTTAACTAAAATCCATTCACATGCTTTGAAACCCATTTTGGGTAGATGAAACCCATTTTGGGCCGATTTTTTTTTTTTTAATGTTCAATGTACTTAGTTTCTCGCATTTAGCCACATGTTAGGACATATATAGCTCGAATAACAACATATACAACCAGTATAGATAAATAAAATCCATTCACATGCTTTTCAACCCATTTTGGGTAGATGAAACCCATTTTGGGTAAATGAAGGCCATTTCGGGCCGATTTTTGCTTTTCTTGTTCAATGTACTTAGTTTATCGCATTTAGCCACATGTTAGGACATATATAGCTCTAATAACAACATATACAACCATTAGAGTCAAGAAAAATCACTTCACATGCTTTGAAACCCATTTTGGGTAAATGAAGGCCATTTCGGGCCGATTTTTGCTTTTCATGTTCAATGTACTTAGTTTCTCGCATTTAGCCACATGTTAGGACATATATAGCTCTTATAACAACATATACAACCATTAGAGTTAACTAAAATCCATTCACATGCTTTGAAACCCATTTTGGGTAAATGAAGGCCATTTCGGGCCGATTTTTGCTTTTCATGTTCAATGTACTTAGTTTCTCGCATTTAGCCACATGTTAGGACATATATAGCTCTAATAACAACATATACAACCATTAGAGTTAACTAAAATCCATTCACATGCTTTGAAACCCATTTTGGGTAAATGAAACCCATTTTGGGCCGATTTTTGCTTTTAATGTTCAATGTACTTAGTTTCTCGCATTTAGCCACATGTTAGGACATATATAGCTCTTATAACAACATATACAACCAGTAGAGTTAAATAAAATCCATTCACATGCTTTTCAACCCATTTTGGGTAGATGAAACCCATTTTGGGTAAATGAAGCCCATTTCAGGCCGGTTTTTGCTTTTATTGTTTAATGTAATTAGTTTATCGCATTTAGCCACATGTTAGGACATATATGGCTCTAATAACAACATATACAACCATTAGAGTCAAGAAAAATCACTTCACATGCTTTGAAACCCATTTTGGGTAAATGAAGGCCATTTCGGGCCGATTTTTGCTTTTCATGTTCAATGTACTTAGTTTCTCGCATTTAGCCACATGTTAGGACATATATAGCTCTTATAACAACATATACAACCATTAGAGTTAACTAAAATCCATTCACATGCTTTGAAACCCATTTTGGGTAAATGAAGGCCATTTCGGGCCGATTTTTGCTTTTCATGTTCAATGTACTTAGTTTCTCGCATTTAGCCACATGTTAGGACATATATAGCTCGAATAACAACATATACAACCATTAGAGTTAACTAAAATCCATTCACATGCTTTGAAACCCATTTTGGGTAGATGAAACCCATTTTGGGCCGATTTTTACTTTTAATGTTCAATGTACTTAGTTTCTCGCATTTAGCCACATGTTAGGACATATATAGCTCTTATAACAACATATACAACCAGTAGAGTTAAATAAAATCCATTCACATGCTTTTCAACCCATTTTGGGTAGATGAAACCCATTTTGGGTAAATGAAGGCCATTTCGGGCCGATTTTGCTTTTCATGTTTAATGTAATTAGTTTATCGCATTTAGCCACATGTTAAGACATATATGGCTCTAATAACAACATATACAACCATTAGAGTCAAGAAAAATCACTTCACATGCTTTGAAACCCATTTTGGGTAAATGAAGGCCATTTCGGGCCGATTTTTGCTTTTCTTGTTCAATGTACTTAGTTTCTCGCATTTAGCCACATGTTAGGACATATATAGCTCTTATAACAACATATACAACCATTAGAGTCAAAAAAAATCCCTTCATATGCTTTGAAACCCATTTTGGGTAAATGAAGGCCATTTCGGACCGATTTTTGCTTTTCATGTTCAATGTACTTAGTTTCTCGCATTTAGCCACATGTTAGGACATATATAGCTCTAATAACAACATATACAACCATTAGAGTTAAATAAAATCATTCACATGCTTTTTTGAAACCCATTTTGGGTAAATGAAGGCCATTTCGGGCCGATTTTTGCTTTTCATGTTCAATGTACTTAGTTTCTCGCATTTAGCCACATGTTAGGACATATATAGCTCTTATAACAACATATACAACCATTAGAGTTAACTAAAATCCATTCACATGCTTTGAAACCCATTTTGGGTAAATGAAGGCCATTTTTGGGCCGATTTTTGCTTTTAATGTTCAATGTACTTAGTTTCTCGCATTTAGCCACATGTTAGGACATATATAGCTCTTATAACAACATATACAACCATTAGAGTTAAATAAAATCCATTCACATGCTTTGAAACCCATTTTGGGTAAATGAAGCCCATTTTGTTCCATTGGGCCGGTTTTTGCTTTTATTGTTCAATGTACTTAGTTTCTCGCATTTAGCCACATGTTACGACATATATAGCTCTAATAACAACATATACAACCATTAGAGTTAAGAAAAATCACTTCACATGCTTTGAAACCCATTTTGGGTAAATGAAGGCCATTTCGGGCCGATTTTTGCTTTTCATGTTCAATGTACTTAGTTTCTCGCATTTAGCCACATGTTAGGACATATATAGCTCTTATAACAACATATACAACCATTAGAGTTAACTAAAATCCATTCACATGCTTTGAAACCCATTTTGGGTAAATGAAGGCCATTTCGGGCCGATTTTTGCTTTTCATGTTCAATGTACTTAGTTTCTCGCATTTAGCCACATGTTAGGACATATATAGCTCGAATAACAACATATACAACCATTAGAGTTAACTAAAATCCATTCACATGCTTTGAAACCCATTTTGGGTAGATGAAACCCATTTTGGGCCGATTTTTACTTTTAATGTTCAATGTACTTAGTTTCTCGCATTTAGCCACATGTTAGGACATATATAGCTCTTATAACAACATATACAACCAGTAGAGTTAAATAAAATCCATTCACATGCTTTTCAACCCATTTTGGGTAGATGAAACCCATTTTGGGTAAATGAAGCCAATTTCAGGCCGTTTTTGCTTTTATTGTTTAATGTAATTAGTTTATCGCATTTAGCCACATGTTAGGACATATATGGCTCTAATAACAACATATACAACCATTAGAGTTCAAGAAAAATCACTTCACATGCTTTGAAACCCATTTTGGGTAAATGAAGGCCATTTCGGGCCGATTTTTGCTTTTCATGTTCAATGTACTTAGTTTCTCGCATTTAGCCACATGTTAGGACATATATAGCTCTTATAACAACATATACAACCATTAGAGTTAACTAAAATCCATTCACATGCTTTGAAACCAATTTTGGGTAAATGAAGACCATTTCGGGCCGATTTTTGCTTTTCATGTTCAATGCACTTAGTTTTTCGCATTTAGCCACATGTTAGGACATATATAGCTCTAATAACAACATATACAACCATTAGAGTTAACTAAAATCCATTCACATGCTTTGAAACCCATTTTGGGTAGATGCAGGCCATTTCGGGCCGATTTTTGCTTTTAATGTTCAATGTACTTAGTTTCTCGCATTTAGCCACATGTTAGGACATATATAGCTCTTATAACAACATATACAACCATTAGAGTTAAATAAAATCCATTCACATGCTTTTGAAACCCATTTTGGGTAAATGAAGGCCATTTCGGGCCGATTTTTGCTTTTCATGTTCAATGTACTTAGTTTCTCGCATTTAGCCACATGTTAGGACATATATAGCTCTAATAACAACATATACAACCATTAGAGTTAACAAAAATCCATTCACATGCTTTGAAACCCATTTTGGGTAAATGAAGGCCATTTCGGGCCGATTTTTGCTTTTCATGTTCAATGTACTTAGTTTCTCGCATTTAGCCACATGTTAGGACATATATAGCTCTTATAACAACATATACAACCATTAGAGTTAAGAAAAATCACTTCACATGCTTTGAAACCCATTTTGGGTAAATGAATGCCATTTCGGGCCGGTTTTGTTTTTTTTTCATGTTCAATGTACTTAGTTTCTCGCATTTAGCCACATGTTAGGACATATATAGCTCTAATAACAACATATACAACCATTAGAGTTAACTAAAAATCCATTCACATGCTTTGAAACCCATTTTGGGTAAATGAAGGCCATTTCGGGCCGATTTTTGCTTTTCATGTTCAATGTACTTAGTTTCTCGCATTTAGCCACATGTTAGGACATATATAGCTCTTATAACAACATATACAACCATTAGAGTTAACTAAAATCCATTCACATGCTTTGAAACCCATTTTGGGTAAATGAAGGCCATTTCGGGCCGATTTTTGCTTTTCATGTTCAATGTACTTAGTTTCTCGCATTTAGCCACATGTTAGGACATATATAGCTCTAATAACAACATATACAACCATTAGAGTTAACTAAAATCCATTCACATGCTTTGAAACCCATTTTGGGTAAATGAAGGCCATTTTGGGCCGATTTTTACTTTTAATGTTCAATGTACTTAGTTTCTCGCATTTAGCCACATGTTAGGACATATATAGCTCTTATAACAACATATACAACCAGTAGAGTTAAATAAAATCCATTCACATGCTTTTCAACCCATTTTGGGTAGATGAAACCCATTTTGGGTAAATGAAGCCCATTTCAGGCCGGTTTTTGCTTTTATTGTTTAATGTAATTAGTTTATCGCATTTAGCCACATGTTAGGACATATATGGCTCTAATAACAACATATACAACCATTAGAGTCAAGAAAAATCACTTCACATGCTTTGAAACCCATTTTGGGTAAATGAAGGCCATTTCGGGCCGATTTTTGCTTTTCATGTTCAATGTACTTAGTTTCTCGCATTTAGCCACATGTTAGGACATATATAGCTCTTATAACAACATATACAACCATTAGAGTTAACTAAAATCCATTCACATGCTTTGAAACCCATTTTGGGTAAATGAAGGCCATTTCGGGCCGATTTTTGCTTTTCATGTTCAATGTACTTAGTTTCTCGCATTTAGCCACATGTTAGGACATATATAGCTCGAATAACAACATATACAACCATTAGAGTTAACTAAAATCCATTCACATGCTTTGAAACCCATTTTGGGTAGATGAAACCCATTTTGGGCCGATTTTTACTTTTAATGTTCAATGTACTTAGTTTCTCGCATTTAGCCACATGTTAGGACATATATAGCTCTTATAACAACATATACAACCAGTAGAGTTAAATAAAATCCATTCACATGCTTTTCAACCCATTTTGGGTAGATGAAACCCATTTTGGGTAAATGAAGCCCATTTCAGGCCGGTTTTTGCTTTTATTGTTTAATGTAATTAGTTTATCGCATTTAGCCACATGTTAGGACATATATGGCTCTAATAACAACATATACAACCATTAGAGTCAAGAAAAATCACTTCACATGCTTTGAAACCCATTTTGGGTAAATGAAGGCCATTTCGGGCCGATTTTTGCTTTTCTTGTTCAATGTACTTAGTTTCTCGCATTTAGCCACATGTTAGGACATATATAGCTCTTATAACAACATATACAACCATTAGAGTTAACTAAAATCCATTCACATGCTTTGAAACCCATTTTGGGTAAATGAAGGCCATTTCGGGCCGATTTTTGCTTTTCATGTTCAATGTACTTAGTTTCTCGCATTTAGCCACATGTTAGGACATATATAGCTCGAATAACAACATATACAACCATTAACCATTAGAGTTAACTAAAATCCATTCACATGCTTTGAAACCCATTTTGGGTAGATGAAACCCATTTTGGGCCGATTTTTACTTTTAATGTTCAATGTACTTAGTTTCTCGCATTTAGCCACATGTTAGGACATATATAGCTCTTATAACAACATATACAACCAGTAGAGTTAAATAAAATCCATTCACATGCTTTTCAACCCATTTTGGGTAGATGAAACCCATTTTGGGTAAATGAAGCCCATTTCAGGCCGGTTTTTGCTTTTATTGTTTAATGTAATTAGTTTATCGCATTTAGCCACATGTTAGGACATATATGGCTCTAATAACAACATATACAACCATTAGAGTCAAGA
This sequence comes from Beta lomatogona, assembly GCA_947646795.1. Lineage (NCBI taxonomy): Eukaryota > Viridiplantae > Streptophyta > Magnoliopsida > Caryophyllales > Amaranthaceae > Beta > Beta lomatogona. The sequence goes on from CANSNZ010001144.1 coordinate 112,640, forward strand.
AAAATCACTTCACATGCTTTTAAACCCATTTTGGGTAAATGAAGGCCATTTCGGGCCGATTTTTGCTTTTCTTGTTCAATGTACTTAGTTTCTCGCATTTAGCCACATGTTAGGACATATATAGCTCTTATAACAACATATACAACCATTAGAGTTAACTAAAATCCATTCACATGCTTTGAAACCCATTTTGGGTAAATGAAGGCCATTTCGGGCCGATTTTTGCTTTTCATGTTCAATGTACTTAGTTTCTCGCATTTAGCCACATGTTAGGACATATATAGCTCGAATAACAACATATACAACCATTAGAGTTAACTAAAATCCATTCACATGCTTTGAAACCCATTTTGGGTAGATGAAACCCATTTTGGGCCGATTTTTACTTTTAATGTTCAATGTACTTAGTTTCTCGCATTTAGCCACATGTTAGGACATATATAGCTCTTATAACAACATATACAACCAGTAGAGTTAAATAAAATCCATTCACATGCTTTTCAACCCATTTTGGGTAGATGAAACCCATTTTAGGTAAATGAAGCCCATTTCAGGCCGGTTTTTGCTTTTATTGTTTAATGTAATTAGTTTATCGCATTTAGCCACATGTTAGGACATATATGGCTCTAATAACAACATATACAACCATTAGAGTCAAGAAAAATCACTTCACATGCTTTGAAACCCATTTTGGGTAAATGAAGGCCATTTCGGGCCGATTTTTGCTTTTTATGTTCAATGTACTTAGTTTCTCGCATTTAGCCACATGTTAGGACATATATAGCTCTTATAACAACATATACAACCATT
>CANSNZ010001145.1:600000-762500 GCA_947646795.1 Beta lomatogona
CAACTTCCTCCTAACTAAACAACTCACCTCCTCTTGCCTGAACTTACTAATATAACGACTCTTTCTACGGGTGGGTTGTGATTCTCATGCTTAAGGATAACGTTTTTCACTTCCCACGCCCCATCCAATGTTACTATTGCATACAACATTACAGGACAACCACACTTCTTCATCTTCCTAGTGGATATTTCAACTTTCTACCACAAGCAACCCTCTTCCCCTCAATCCTTCTACGATTGTCCGGTTCTCCTGCACTTTCACACTATACGTGTAGTTCCGCCACTCCTTCACTGCCATCCCGCGTCTTTTTGTTTTAACCCCAACAGCTCTAAGGACACCAAAATTATGTTCTTTACCATACACCCTAAAACACTTATCAACCTCCTCCCACGAACCAAAAACCATACCAACCACATGAACTACAGCAAATACATTTCTCACATTTATATTTATATCGTCTATCACTGTATCACATTGGTTAAGAGGGTCCTCTGCATTAGGAGTATCAAATACACCAACATTCATATCTTCTATCACTGTATCACATTGATTATGAGAGTCCTTTGCATTAGTAGTTTCAAATACACTCACATTCAAATCTATAAAATTTCCCTTCTGCCAGCACTGTCAATGACAAATATAATATATCATATTTTCCATTAAATATTGCATCACAACTTCACAACAAGTGAATAATTTTTTTTCACACAAACAACAAATCAGGGAAACCAATTTTACCCAACAACAATATTAATGATTGCATTTATTATCAGCAACACCAAAATATTTAATAAATACAATCAAGACAAATGACATAATTATAAAATACAAATTAATACTATTTATTCACATAAAACAGCAAAAAATATCCTATTTCCCACCAGATATACAATATATCATCTTTCCAAACTTAAATAGTTACAAAAATAAAAATTATTTCATTATTACCGCTTTATTATTTTATTGCATCAACACACTCACCAAATATTATATTTAGCCCTAATTAACAAATACGTTCAACAATTTTTTTTAATATTACTAGGGGATAAATACCCACCTCATGATTATCACTATCCATTGAACCGCGCAAATTTCCCCGTTGCCGGTAGACTTCCGGCAGAATTCCAACTGGTTTTCGTTTTCCGGTTGAGAAGTTTTCCTTGGCCCACTCCTTACTTGTTTTGTTACAATTCTTTTTTAAAACAATGACCCACTTGTATCTTAATATTTTGGAGACTAACCCACTTGTAAAGTTTCAATGGGAATGGAATACCTCATACCAATTCCTTGCTAAAAGCAACATGTTGTCAGTTGTCACTGTCACTTTTTGGGTTAATATTATTTTAATGCTTCCCATAATATTTTATTAATATAAAGCAGTTAGTGGGCAGGGGTGCCCACTAACTATTATCGTTTTATCCCTCTTCGTAAAAACATGGGAAGACATAAATGGCACGGAAAATTTTGGGCTCAACTAAAGCTGAATCAAAGATAGCACGGGGCATAGTGCCATTGACATGAATTCTCTGCATCAGCAACTAGCAAGAATCCATGGTACTACCCGCTGCTGTCTGCTAACCTTTTCTTCTTTTTTGAATTTTGGCCAACAGAATTTGCAAGCCCCCTTGATGACAAGAACAGCTTTGCAAGCCATTGTTCCACATATTGCTGCTTTATATAGGTGATTGTAGGAATTTCAAATTCCCATGAATTTTCATTACCCTCGGTTTTCCTGCTTCCTGTCAATCAAACAATTATCCAAATCAGAAAATCATGGTAATTTATATTTCCTACATAATTTCATGTATACCAAACCACTACTAGAAAAAGGGACGTATGAAAAGATCAAAAGATAAATTTGAGACGAAGACTCGAGAGAGCTTCCTTTGTTATATTTGGACAATCACTAAATAATTTAAAAGGATTACATTAACTTTTATCATAAACCTATTTTCAATTAACAATAAGCTTCCTCGTATTCCTGAACTCAAAAAAATCAATTGCGTGACTAACGAACGGAAAGGTCTCAACGTTTCCACTTAATTATTACGCAAATCTTGATAAGTCTACGTGCACTTGTTCAGCGTATAGAATAGTTGAAACAATATTCCCACAAGGATAGAAATCCATATGTTCTTAGCTCGGTTTTGCTGGATTCTACCCTTTATGATATAATTGTTTCAACTATTCTGATGCAATTGCCCTCTTTTAAATGTCAGTTTTTAAAACTCCTCACTGAAAACAAAATTCGTAAAAGTCAAAGTATTACAAGTATCTTAGAATAGTGCAAGCATTTAGAATTTTAGATTCAGTTTGTGATGAAAATATTTGCAAACAGGTTAAAACTAGTAACAAAAATAAATATACATTGTGTTAAATTCGAAGGTAGATCGGTCCATGTTGAGGCTGTTCATTAGAAGCGAACCTTTTCCACCCAGATTCTAAACCTTAAGACTAATTATCCCTTCACATTCATAGACTACAAATAACGAGAGAGATTTTAATTGTTTTAACTTTTTTCTTTACTTGTATACCATTCTATTGGATGTACCATATCAAGTTAAAAATCTTGGATCTGCTACTGCTCAAAAATTCAAGTTGACGACTCCTATTGCGCAACCAATCATCTCCCACCACCAAAAACCAACAAAGAGTGGCAGGGGTAGACAATACTATGTTAGCAAGTGTGAACTACAGTCTAAAAAATGTACACTACATCTAAATCAACCTCCACACAGTTATACCACCACAAATACGTCATTTGCTCTTTGTTAGATGAACAGGAAATTGGTCCTCTGGTTGCCGATTCCATAGATAGTTTGCAGCTTCGAGCCACCTTGGATGGACTAAAAACTTTCCATTCTGAACTGCCCAACGAGATTTCTCGGTCCCGGAATCTGTTGACACAACATGTGTAACAGAGGAATCGAGTTCCATCGAGCATGTAGCTCCCAACTGCTCAGCCATCTTCCACAAATGATGGTTATCAGCTTGGAATTTTGTTGGGAAAACTCTACTGAATACTAGCTTGCAGTCTTTGAGGACTTCATTTCGAAATTGTTTCAGCACCTGCATCATCAATATACATTAGCTTATTCAATGATCTAGAAGACACAAGAAAAAAAAGCTCAATTTTGTCTTCTACAAACCCTTGCACTCGAACACAGAAGCATCATGCATGAACCCCAAAAAAAAAAATCAAAAGAAAATATCCTTAAATGGCCTCTCCAGTTCCAATCCACAAGATCAATTATTTAACTCCCAAAAATTAAAATAAATTAATTACAAAACCTATTATTAATGACGCCATGACATGAATGCTAGCAAAAAATACTTATACAGAACTTTCAGCAATATGGCCATCCACGAAGAGTCGAAGAGTTATGTGAGTTAAGGATGGAGATGCTTGAATGGAATGTAAAAATACATACTGCGAAAAACAATGCTCAAAGAAGCAGAAGAGTTAAACAGTAACTAGAAATCATTATCTTGTACCCTTGAGGTTACTCATAGAGCCAACACGTAGATCAATCATGAACTCTGTTTCTGGGGCCTTTGGCCTTCGATCGGTAACTACAAGAACTGAGGTGTGCTTCCACTCTCTTGAGACCTGGGCCAGAGGCCCAAAGACCAGAATCGGTCGATATAATGTGCTACCTAGCCAACCACAAAACTAATGCTATTAAAACACTTTTTCTAAATATTAAAAAAAAAACTCCCTTTCCCATATCATTTGCAACTTAAAATCTCAGTCCTTGAGGTTAAACTTTCACCATCACACAACTATACTGAATAGATCTTCCACAAGCTACAGCACATGCATAGTCGCAAACACAGAATTGGAAACGCAAGGGAGACAGGACAGGAAATGGAGAAAGCAGAAAAGGATTAGGACTCCACATCAGAGAGAGCTTATGCCAACAACCAATTAGCATAATAATAACCCGCGGAGCCAGAGACATTATAGAAGGCATAAAAAATATAAGAAATAACAGGATTTTACCTGTCTCACATCTCTGGCAGCAAAGTCATCTGACTCATCTCCATGCTCCTATTAGAAAAATTCATGTCAACAGGTACATCCAACTAGACAAAATAAGTAACTATAAACAGTAAGCAAAAGAAAACTTACAGGATCAAAGAACTTGCTATGAATTTTTTTTAGAACTTCAAGAACAGTTGCAAGTGCTCCATCTGCCTCATTCTCATCACCTTTCAACTCAGACAGAGACTTGCAACTATAGCCAAATTGGCGACAGCTAGAAGAGAAGTAGTGATATCTTTCCATCAATATTAAATTGTCCTTGTGCCTTCGCCAAACCTAGAATTTTTCAATTGTTTAAAATTTTCAGGTGATCCACATACACAAATTATTCAATGGTTACCGACTTACATGAGTGAAAATTAGCTTGAAATCCTGAGTTTTTCATGTATATAAATAATCTATGTGCCGAATTAAGCAGGAGATGCAATCAAGATTCTCAAACAGATATAAAACAGTAAACCAGTGATTATGTCCAAATATATAGGAATGGCTCTATAGGAAGTATATAGTGAGGCATCTAAAATCATTCTCAAGCATCTGTTAAAAATATTCTTAAAGGACAATTTGATTTGATATTGAACCAGATGAAGACTCCATTTTTAGTTCTCCAAGGAACTCCTTATGCAACTCCACAACCACATATCTCCAAGTGTGGAACCACTCAGTATAGGTTGAATACACAAAGCACAACATTTTCAAAGTAACATACAAACATCAAGTCTGAAAGATCACAAGTAGTTAAGGAAGAAGATGGGTTTTTATGTACCTCTCAATGGCTGGAAGCAAAAACAACAAAAGAATTCCAAAATAAGTAAATTTTGTAAGGGAACATCATTTTCCCCTTCAATCAATGTGACAGAATTTTTCAATTTTACTAGAAACATGACAATAATGCACAGGAGAAGAGGCTTATCTAGAAATAATAGATTGCTATGAAAGAAGACGTTGTAGAAGATTAGCACACCCAAACCAAACCCCACATTCATTTCACTAACACAAGACGAAAGGGGATAAGCAAAATGGAAATTCCTCCTAATTTGGTTAATATTCTGTTAGAAAGTGCCTTTAGGAGAAAGCTAAGCGAAGCAAGGGAGTATAGTAAAAAAAAAAAGCTACAGAAAGAGGAGGATGTAATGAGTGGAGGAAATTTAATAAGCGAGGGGGACAGCGAAATCATTCAGAAAAACTGTGGATTCTCTTTCATCTTAAAGGAGTAACACATAGACCAAGTCACCTGAAGCTCTGGAGATTGTTTGCTGCTGTATTGATAGAATTTACTATCTGTTACTCCTAATTTTCCCTCTATTCTTCTGCAATTCTCTATCTTCTATTTCATTACATGCTGGTATTAAAGCAGTGAGAATCAGGTGAATCAGTGGCTCTTAAGCTGTGACAAAACAGGTGGACACGAATGAGTTGGAAATCACCAGTCTCAAAGAGACTCTTAATCAAGAGCTTGACAGTTCCATTATCGCAGGTTTGCAGCAAGAGTTCTAAGACCAACTTGAGGCAAGTCCGAATCATCTTGCACAAGATGAAAGAAGAGTTTTGAGGGTTGACCTAGATATTCCAAGAAGAGCTAAAGTCTTCTTTCTCATCAAAGAACCATTTGTGAAAATCAACCTTCTCGATTCCGGACCTTTGTTAAAGGAGATATTGGAGGCTATGATAGTGGGAATTGAGAGCAACGCTCTCCTGTGGTATAACTAAAAGCTTATAAGAGTTGATCTGGAGGTGGAAGAGTTGGTCCTTCGTCAAATCTAGCCAGTGCAGTGTGGGTTGTTCCATAAGCAATGGTTAGCCCTAGGCCCCTATCTCAGGGACAGTGGTGGACTACCAGCAGAGCTCCCTCTTTGAGAATCTCCCAAAAGAAATTGCTATGGACAATTTCATTAAAAGCTTAAAAGACGACACGAAGGCTGAAGCACTCCCCTTGGCCAGCGAAGTCCAGATCATGCCATAAATTTGGCAGTGAAAGTCAAGGTGAAACTATAAGACCCTAACTCTAGAAGCCCTAACACAATTAGAGTCGTGGTTAACCTCAATTACCTCCAAACTAGAGCACATATATGGGCCCACGAGATCTAGATCATGCCACCTATGATGCTCAGATTCGGGTACAGGTGTCAACTTGGGTATGGATCCGAGAATTGAACGTTGATAATTCTAAATTTAAAGACACTAGATTACATTTAACAAGTGTCCAGATTTTGGATAGGGACTCAGAATTTAAAAATTTTAGAAAGTATAAAGTACTTAACTTTTTTGAAAGGGGGGGGGAATGAAACTATCACAATTCACAGGCATAGTGAATAGGCACACAAGTTAAGAAGAGAGAAAAAGAACTTTTACAGCTATGAAGTTATTATAGCTAAGTTTTACTTTGCTCCATCCATACTTCCACCCCCAAGACCGGAATATTGTATCAATTGGATCCCCACCCCCTTCTCTCTCTCTGTCTGTCAAGGATGCAGCAGCATCTCCTCTCCCTCTTTCTTCCAAGCACCAGCAGCAGGCAAAGCATATGATGAAACTGCATCACTTAGGCGACCAAAAGGCAAAAGGCCCATCTTTTCTTTCTACAACCTCTTAATTTGGTGCTTCAATTTTCGAATCTAGAATTTTCAGAATCCTACAATGATTCTCCTTCCTCTTTGAATTGATGCCGCGCCTGTTTTCCCCAGGAGTCCAACCCATATCTCGTGTCCACACCTGGGTTGAATTGTATCGATACGATATGGTCACGATAAATGTAGAGTCCGAGCAGGCGAGCATCACTACCAGTCACTCATCCAACACCCAAGAAATCAGTTCCACCACATCCAAACATCATGGCACCCCTACCAAAAATGAAACAAATCCTCATATGCACCACTAAACCAACAAGGCTCAGAAGATTTTGAAACAAAGAACTCCAACCCAAAAGGGAGAAAAGTGTTTGTTTTCACTCGACCACCATTGCCACTGAGATGACAATAAAATGATCCTATTAACGAAGTTGCAACCGAGGTAATACCCAATTAGTTTTCATTGAATAATGTGGTTGGCAATACTAACCAAAAACTACAAAGATGGTCGGAGTCATACATCTGGAGAAAGTTGTGGAGATGGTAGACCCATGAGCTACATCTCTCCCAAACAATAGAGCAGTTGAAAGTTTCGATCACCCTAAACCACAAAGTTGGAGTATTGTTGGGTACAGTTGCTAGATGTTGAAAGGTTCATATTTGTGTAAAGTTCTCCCTAGGGAATTGTGATGCCATCATATGCGTGCAATGGTTGCAGAATTTTGGACCTATAATAACTAATTCGACAACTTAATCCATGCAATTTATGGTTGGGAGACACTTACGGTGGTTTGTCCCTAGGGAGAGCGAAAATCTCCTTGAAAACTATGTCTAGAACTCTTGTAAAAGGAAGGAGGTGGATTATTGGTAGAACTCAATCATATGAATGGGAAGAATCACACGGGAATGGGAGTGAGGGGATTGTTGCACCACAATTTTGGAACCCACTTTTAAGTCTTTCAAGCAAGTGTTCAATATCCCCATTGGATTGCAAGCCCATTAGAGGCAAGGAACATGCTAGAGTGCTCAAAAACAAAAGTGAGAAGTTAATTAAGCACATGTTAACAGCAACCCTGTTTCTCGCCCTAACTCACTTAGGTAAAAAAAAAGGACGAGTGTTACAGGTTTTCAGTTAACTTTTGAGCGGTTGAGCCTTAAATGGAGAAGCAATGCTTGATGAATAGCCAGCTCCTATTATCGAGGAGTTATTTAATGAGCCTTATGGTTCCAAAATCTTCTCTTAAATGGACCTAAGTCGGCCTATCATCAAACTCAAGATCAAGGAGGAATGTACCCAACAGGTGTTTACATACCCATGAAGGCCACTACGAACTCCAGGTGATGCCCTTCAAATGAACGAACATGTCGACCAGCATCAATTCACTCATGACAATAATATTTAAGTTGTTTCTTCACAAGTTTGTTTTAGTCTTCTTTGACGATATATTAGCATACAGTGTGGGAGCACAATCTCTTTCAAGCATTTGGCCATTGTATCAGCAGCTGTGAAGTACACGCTAATGCAATAAATAAAAGCCATCATTGAAAGGCCAATGCCCTAAACTTCAAGAAAAATCTGAGGTTTGTAGCTAATCACTCCCAAAAGTGCTCTTCCCTAGACAGAGAAAGTAAAGAACGGTTGTTTTAGATGCTCAAGCGCACCCTAGGGTTGGAAAAAGCTTAAGCAAACTGTGGTCATTGTGATCATTGCACCTGATGCCAAACTTCTAAAAATCTTAACCTTTTGACTAACGCAGTAACGCGTATGAACTCAGCAGTACTTTCACAAGATCAACACCTGATTGCATCTTTTAGGCGACAACCTAGGACAAAGGGCTAAGCCAAATCAATTTTTGAAAAGGAGCTTCTGGCTATCGTGCTTGCAATTCAAAAGTGAAGGCGTTACTTGGACAGGAGATTAATATTTGAACTGATTAAAGGAGTTTAAAGAATCTCTTGGAGTAGAGGGAGGTTAGGTCAAATTATCAGATATGGCTAGAGGCAAATAAATAACTAATTCAATTAAAATTTTATGCACGTCAACTTGGTCAGAAGTTGCTGCTATGACTACTCTACCACAATGGGAAACTTGGAACAAAAAGCTTTTTCATCCAAATAAATTTAAAATTACTTGCGGAGTTGCAATACAAATAAAATAATAGAATAATCTGCCATATTGTCGTCAATTTATCTAGTTTAGTTACCTCAATCTAGTTGTACGTCAAATTAGAATTATGAATCCATAAAGCCGGTGCTTTAAATCATTTAGTTTACCCCACCTCAATCTAGGTTCAAAAATCTGCCATAACATAACCATGGTCAAAAGAACGAAGATGATCAAATTGACCATGTTCATAATCCCCAATCATACTGGCAGCAAATCTACTTTGATCAAAACACAAGGGAAACACATAAAGTTGTATAAGAAAGAGAACGACATTAAAACTAATAGCATGGTGAATATCAAGAAAGAATTTCAAGTCATCTTATGCTGGAGTATAATATAAGAAGGCATAAAACAAGATACAGTCAGCAAGGAATTGAATATTGGAGGGAGCAGAGAGAGCCACTTACACCTTCTGTATCATCAAGTATCAAAACAGCACTCTCTTGTCCCAGTACCACATCTAGCCCCTTCTGATGCCTTTGAGTGCAATCAGCTTGGGAAATTACTCTTGAATTGAAATACAAATTTCCAGGATCAAGAAGCTTTGCCATTTCTATGGCATAAGGGCGTTCACCCATGGTATAGATATACATTTCAAACATGCTACTTGCTTCTTCCAGGAAAGTACGAACAAATGGTCTTAGCTTAGTCATCATGCGCATCATATCAAGTCGAAATAAACTGCCCTTTGCAATATCTGACAGATTTAAAGTATGCACACATCAGATGAGGACAAACAAAAAAATATGGGAACAGTCCATCAGCTAAACTAATCCCAGACAAGAGAGAAGCTGGAAGGCACACAGCAATTTAGAGGAGAAGAGGAGGGGACATGAAGGAGGGCAGTCAGAGGAAGATCATGTAAGAATTACAGGTATCCTAGACACTAGCCAAGAGAATAGCCCATTCAAGAAGAGTACACTAATATTGATCAAACTATGCATTATGTTAGCCATGCCATCACTTCAATTTCGAATATAAATTAACTACACAAAACAGTGATCAAAATCAAGAGCCTGGAATCTAATTGAGGAAAAAATAAGGAAGACTGCCTGATTTCCATATTGGTTACAAGTTTTTTGTAGCTCTTTGGATCCTAATATACTCCCTCCGCCTTCTTTACTTGCTACAATTTTCTATAAATGGATGTCTCTTTTTATTGCTACATTTTTTTATTTGGTAACCTTAATACACAAGTACTAGTATTCCACTTTATTTTTTGTCATCTTCCTAGAATCCTACCTATAACTCCCAAGTATTTGTCACTATCCAATAAAGTTCTGGTCCAAGCCAGACCTTTTCTTCTCTCCTAAATACTTGTGCCCACAACACGGGAGCAAGCAATTAAAGGTGGGGGGAGTATTAATGTCTATTGTAGGTTTCCTAATGTTAGGAATATGAAGAATGGAATAAAAACACGGTCGTTCCATTACGTAATGCCCGTTATGTAACCGATTTTGAACTTGTCGTTCCGCGAAATGTCGTTACATAACGCCGCAATAAAATCACGACCTTCTCCCGGCGATGTCCGTTACGGAACGCTAACGCGCCACCTTAGAACTTTTTTCCCGTTACGTTTGTCACTTGTCATAATTGGCCAAAAAGAAGAAAAGGGAAACCTGAACAACTAGAAAAAACGATGCACCACCAAAGAAGAGAGAAAAACATGACGTGGGATTTCAAGTTAGATAATATAAATGAGAGTGTTTATTTATATGAATAATAGGATAAAACACTCATGTTTTAAGTAATTATTCATTCACCATACATATAACCCAAGCATATGATAGGTTTAGTCATATGAGAGGTTACAAATCTATTAATATGATTTCAAAGTATAAAAAAAATTCACGCAGCATTAAGCGCAATCCGTTCCGTTCATTTGTTACAAGCCGCTTCTGTGTCATCGCTTCCAATACCATGAATGCAACTGCATCCGTGATTTTCTTCCCATATATGATGTCGAAAGCTTAATGCCTTGATCCAAAAAAATTCCCAACAATAACGAGTTATCGAATTAGGTGTTGTTTGGTTGACGTTGTTTAACATAAGAAGTTAGAATTCCTAGGAATTGGAATTTTTTGGTGTTGTTTGGTTGACAAATTCATGGGAAGTAGAAATTCCTAGGAAGTTCCACTTCCCACAAAATGGAGGAAATTACTTACCTAGGTAAGTGGAAATTCCCATGGGAATTTTCATTTCCCATGAATCACCAAACAACATTTAGCAATTCCTAGAAAATACAATTACATGGAAAAATAAATTTCCAAGGAATTTGTACTCCCTACATTCAACCAAACAAGCACTTAGTTTAAATTTTTTTATCTTTTTGGAAACAAATAACCTCCTACAGTCCTACCCTTAGTTTTAAAAAGCGCGCCCAAGGCGCGCCTAGGCGCCAGGCGAGTAGAGGCGCGAGCAAAAACGCATCCGCCAAGTCAGGCGAAGCGCAAGACGAGAGGCGAAGCCAGGCGCGCGCTTTTTGCCGCCTTTGGGTGAGGCGCAGGCGCAGCGAGGCGTGCGCTTTTAGGGGAGAGGCGCAGAAATGTCGATACTGGTTGTATTCAAAGAAGAAGACGAAGAAAATCTGAAATTAAATGTTACCTTAGCTTTCATACACACATTTCGAATAGAAGCCCTCACCTAATTGCATGAAATATCTCAAATTTCAACTGAAAATCAAAAGCCCTAATTTGGCAAAAAACCCTAATTTGCGAAATTGAAATTTGTGATGAATGGAGTGGTTGCCGCCGGTGAACAGATCTGAGGTTAGTTTCTCTTCGATCTTCTCTGTCATCTCGATCTTCTCTTTCTTCTTTTCTTCTTCTCTAAAAGCTTTTCTCTTTCTTGATGGTGGTGGAAGAACTGTCGAGGCTTTCAGCCTTGGTTTTTCTCTCTCCTCTTTACCAGATTTTATCTTTTTTTTTTTTTTTTGCTCTCTATGACTGAAGTTATTCAGTCACGTGACTTCTTTCTCTCTTTTTCTTTCTTTAATTTTTTTCCTTTTCTTTTTCACTATCCTCTCCTTTTCTTTTTCTTTTTTTGAAATGATCCTCCTCTCCTTTTCTAGTCCTTCTGTTCTGCCTTCTTTTTTTTTTTTTCCCCTTGAAATGTCAAATCACTGCCTTTTCTTCTTCTTAGCCTAATGTTTAAAACAAGCAACTTAATTCATTGATATACTGTAAATAAGCAATCATAAATCTACAATAGCGAATAAAAAATATGAACAGTAGCTTATATATTCTTTTATTATAATTGCTTATATATTTTAATTTATTATATTCTTTTGATTATGTAATATGTTCTATTATTGATTATTAAGGATTTTGGTACCAAAGGTGCGCCTCGCCTACGAGATGCGTGCGCCTTCGCCTTGCGCCTTGCGCCTCGCGTCGCCTTGCGCTTTGCGCCTCGGTACGCCTTGCGCCTTTTAAAACTAAGGTCCTACCAATGGTTGGTTTCCTAGTGTTAAGAATATAAAGTCTTTAATCCATAAACAATTATTATTAGTTTTCAGACCTCGGCGATGCGGGGTAAACGATAATAAAAGTAAGTACTTCAAGGTTATAAAAGATATCTATTACTTCTAATCCAGAAACCATGATTGATCATTGCCAAGTGCTTCTAGTTCCAGATTCCAGAATGTGATGCTCCATAGCAAAAGCTTCAGCCTTTGTCTCAAGACCTATAACATAATTATTACTTGGAATCCAAAAAATGATCCTAAAAGAATAGAAAATAAAAAGGGACTGCAAGAACAGGTATGTGGGTCTGCATAGTTATTGTCCTCAACATTCTATCACCAGAAAATTTCTGTCAAGTCTTTTCTGTACTTTCTAGAATTTCTAGCAGTTGCTTCAGGTCTGCCCAAAATATAATCTTCTGTCAGAAACCATTCAACACCAAACAACGACAGCAAGAAGGCATGGCCAGTAATTATAACACAGACCACAAGGAACGTAAAAAGAAAATCGTAAAATTATCCTCATCACAAAACAGCCAGAGAGTGATAACACTTCAAATTAACAAAAACAAGACCTATTAGAGATACCTATCTTGTGTCCAAAGCAAGTCTTGAGAAAGAGCCTGCACGTTTACTATGCAGGACAGAGGGACCCTAAGATAAAAACAAAAGCTGCTTAGCATATCATACATACAAGAGCCCTTACTTGGACAAGTAATATGTCAAGGAGAATTGCTGAAGTCTAAACAAAAACTAGAAATGCAGCGCACTTAATTTTAACCGAAAGCAAATGTTAACTCGAATTAGTAGGCCTAAGATTGTAGGACAAGCGGACAACATAAGCTACAATTTACACAGTCTGAACAAGCTTTATTTCAGTCCATATCAACTCGATGTTTTGTTTGCCTAAATTAGTCTCTATTTTAAAGAAGAATTGCCATTACAGTTAACAAAGCCAAGAGGTTTACTAACTTCTTTCACGAGAAATTCTAGAGAAAATGGAAAAAATATGGAACAAGTAATACCCAGAAAAAGATCACGAGACTCAACAACTTCTGTGCCAGTTAAGAAAATTACACATAATGACACTTATGAAAGCATCAATTTAGCAACTGCAACCAACATCAACAATATGCAAGAAAAGGTGTCATTACTGAATATTTTATTATAGTCAAATGTTCCAAGAAAGCAATACGAAAGAGCAGTAAAGGATCAACCTTGAAAGGAGTCTGTCTGGCTCTTCAAGTACTCCTCTTCTGAATTTATATCCTCTAATCGAGTTGAATTAAGTAATGTATGATCCAAATCAAGAACTAAATAAAGTTTCTTATGGCGCAACAAAGACCTCACATCAGCATTGCGTAACCGAGAAATCTCATCATTCCCAAGCCTCAAGTCCTGCAGTTGCGTATATTAATAATCTCAAATTCTTATAAATCTTCTCAAGAAGAAATTCCGATAAAACAAGCTCTCCAATTGTGATGCTGACAATAAACTGACCAGTAGATTAACAATCACAATATGCACCAGCATGAACAGCAAGTAACAAAGGATGCAGATCAAATCCATATAATAATCACTAGGAGGCACCTTAATACCTTGGAAAAACTATATGCTTCATAGACAATTATGTACTCCTTTTTCCTTTAAAACGATAAAGATGAAATACCCATGTTTCAAAGTCGACACTCCTTAAGGAGCATAAGCGAAGCGATTGTTCCTAGTTCCTACTCATCTTCTAAGAAGTGTACATATGAAAAACTTCATTTATGTGCTTTAAGCTGATTACATTACTCACTCAAAATACATGTACCTTATGAATATATCCAAATGCAACACCCGCTCCATCATCCATTCTCTTTCCACAGCCAATGCACAGATCTCTCAGAAAACCAGGATGTGTACATGAACTTTCCACCTCCACTTTGCTGTCCAATGCCAACACCTTGCGTCTTTTCATCCTAAAAATTGAAGCACTTATTAATAATCAAAACTCATACTAACTTCTGACTGATACTGTAGGATAAATGCAAACAAGATGCCATTGGATAGAAACTAATCCAATATCATAAAAAAATTTCTAGAGATGAACACCCATAAGTGGAAGAAGTGGAGGGCTATTCTCAGCACCACCCTTAACTTCGAAAATTATTAATAACTACCCTTATATCTCTTACAGCCACCTTGGAACAATTTCTTAGTTTTATTATTCATGGTTAAATCCCTAATTAAGGCTATTGTGTTGTTCAACTTATTTTGACTTATTGCAGGAAAAATATAAGTTAAAATAAGTTCTAACGAGTTCCAATACGTTCGGATAAGTTTAGATAAGAAGTTCTAACACCTTATAAAACGAGCTTCAAAAAGTTCCAATAACTTCGGATAAGTTTAGATAAGTCAAAATAAGTTGAATAAAACGAACCCTAAGTCTCTAAAGTATACCTTAATTTATACTTTACTAATAACTAAATAAACCATAAAACTTGCAACAAGTTAAGATAAGTACTAATGAGTTCCAATAAGTTCAAATAAATTCAACAAGCTCCAATACCTTATAAAATGAGCTCCAATAAGTTTAGATAAATCAAATTAAGTTGAATAGAACGGACCTTAAGTCGCTAAAGTATACCTCAACTTATACTCTACTATATAATCCCTAAAACCTGCAACCTAAGTGAGTGTAGCAAATGAATTTTGAATTAAAACCCTAAAAAATAGAATAAAACATAAACATGAAACGAAAACACAAAGTAGAATACCTTGCACCTTCTACATTGTTATCTTCATCTTGATCGGGCGATGTGTCAGACGAGCCTGAATCTAACTCAGCATCAAGTAATGCCGCAAAATCATCGCTACTTGACGAATTTACAGGAGAATCAGTTGCAACACTCATCTGTAACATTCAAGAAAAACACAACACAAGATTTTGAGAAATGATGATCCTAAATCACTAAGGATGCGTTTGAATACCCTTAGGTTGCGTTTGGATACCCCTTTTTTATTTCAAATGGTTCAATTCAAATTCAGAATTTCAATTTCTGGAATTCAATTCCAAGTACAGTGTTTGGGAAACTTAAGAATTTCAAATTTGGAATTTCAACTTCTAACAAGCTATTTGGGAATACGTAGAATTTCAAATCTTGAATTTAGGAAAAAAAACCAATTTGAAATTCCAATCTGAAAATACCAATAACTTGAACAAACTACTGACTACTAGTCGGTAATATCAACCAAACATTCTACTGAACTTATTAAAATAATCAAAACCTCAACAACTATTATCAAGAATCAATGAAAGTAAAAATTGATAAACAAGTACCAGTGCAAAAAATCTTATTCTAAGAATTAAGAAGAGACTTAGAATATGAATGTTGCAAATTATAAACCCTAATTACCAGAAAATCTCATTTTGAGTAACAAACGAAGCTTCTGCTAATTATAAACCTAAGTCCCTATACCACAAAAAAAATTACATTTTAATCATAAAAATACTAGTAAATAATTAGAAACAAATATATATTTCATGGAAATGAATTCATCCATGAAAAATAGGGCAGAGAAATATGCCAAAAAAAGAAAACTAAACCGATAAAAACAAAAAAAAAGCAGAGAGAGAAATCGGAAGAATCAAAGTGAAGAAGAAATGCAAAATTCCAGTTTTTACCGAAGGGGGAGCGGGAGAACCTGAGAGAGATTGAGCTCTAATGCGTCAACAATGGAGAAATTGAGGAGAGAGAAATGGAAGAGAAAGATTGGAGAATGGCGTCGTGGAGAAAGAGAGAGATTGGGCTTTTTTGGGATTTGAAATCACTAGCTTTTAGTTGGTATATAGAAATTCCAATAATGAACTAGTTTTAATAAGACATGGAATTGGGCCAAATCCAAATTTAAATGCTTTGGACTTCCAAAAAGGTGAATTGGGTCAAATTCATCAACTGCGGTAATAGAACGGGGAAGATAGAAAAGGGCCCCTTACTCTATTACCTTCGGTAATAGAACGAGGAGAATTCTTAAAAAGAATTAAGTTACAGTTGTTAATTAAAAGAATTAACTCAGTTGAAAAGAGAAAGAGAACTCTGTCTTTTGACAATATCATCAGTGACACGGCTGGACGCCCGGCTCTAGACGAAGCTGCGGGGGTTACCACCACATCCTCCCCCGATAGACTTTTCATAATCAGGCAGGGTAGAAAATCTTCTTTCAAAAAAGGCAGACCAGAGATGACAGAGGAAAGTATTCAGTTAAAAAAATATACGGCAGTCAGAACAGCTTCGGCCAAAAATGGGGCCCCTTACTCTATTACCTTCGATAATAGAACGGGGAAGATAGAAAAGGGCCCCTTACTCTATTACCTTCGGTAATAGAGGGAGAATTCTTAAAAAGAATTAAGTTACAGTTGTTAATTAAAAGAATTAACTCCGTTGAAAAGAGAAAGAGAACTCTGTCGTTCTGTCAATCGGGGAAGGTTTTTGGTGACAACACCTGGAGATATCAGAAGTGAGAATGCTGACATGAGTAACGAGAAATCCTGTGAAAAACACGATCGCCTGCCAGTGGAAGGTTTTCTGCGTTCGGTAACATTAAACTTCGCATTTTGACATCCATACAATATTATTAGATAGCTCATGGGATACCGGTGGTGAACTAGAGAAGTTGGCAGCCCTCGGGGAGGAGGATACGCGCATTGCATTTTCATAGGAAGTTAAAGCTTTAAATTGTTAAGGAAGTTAAAGCTTCTTGGAAAGCAGTAGCAACGGGAACTAACTCTACAATTCAATCTCCTATAACTCACGAGAAGTTAAATTCTTTTAACTCTCGAAAACATTAAACTTCGCATTTTGATTTTCTTGTAATCTTTCTTCTCGAAGTTCTGAAGTGGTCCAAGGCTTTGACCTTGTCTGTTCACAGCCAAAGCACTCACTTCTGCTCCAAGATTAATCTCTCCAGTGATCTGTTCTCTTCCCCTGCGTGGTCAACCCTTGGTGGGTCAATGTCTTGAGATTAATCATACACACATTTACACGTAGCGAGACCTATTTATAGTGGTTTGTTCTTGCATCAATAGTTGCTTGAAGCTCGAGTTTCAAAGCTCTGATAGATCAAGTAGCCATTACGAGAGAAGCAGAGGGATCCGAGGTACTCCTCCTGGGAAGTTTTCCTTTTTTTGATGTGAGTGAGGTTTTGCCCCAAAAAAAAAAGGTTACTGGGAAATTCCTCAATTTATAACGTGCTCGTTCAGCTGCTGAGTAAAGCTAGCGAGCGTTTGGGAATCAAATGATCATTCCCAAATAGAGCATTATTTCATTTCAAATAGTTGAATTCAATTCCAGAATTTTAATTACTATAATTTAATTCCAAATCCTGTGTTAGGGAAAATTGAGAATTTCAAATTTGGAATTTCAAATTCTAATAAGTTGTATGGCAAATCAAAGAATTTCAAATCCTGGATCTCAAACCAATGTACATTTTGCTAGCAAAATCTCAACAAAAAGACAACATACCTACATCTAACTAGTAATTTTAGTTCACAAACACCTAAATAAAACTACTACTCACAAATACATAATAATTCCCTCCTAAACTCTGCTCATCTGATAGATGTTTTAGCATATCGAACTCATCTATCGTCCCATTCATGAACCTATGGTCTCTTTATGAATATCTCAAGAGGTAGCAATTTCTTCTTTAACCGTCAGAAGAGTAATTGAGCCTTGGCAAATATGATGATGTAAAGGAACTGGCTACTCTCGAAACCAGTGTAACATAATTCCCTAATCTCCCCGCGAACCACGAACCGAAAAAGTGAATTATATAGCGAATTATGTGACACTGCTCGAAACTCTTCTTATCTCCCAAGACTTTGTATCTGATTCTGAGTGGAAGTGCAAGTCACAAACTACTATTCTAAAGGAGCTAGATAACACATTGAGACAAGGAAATTCAAGTTCCCAGTTTCTCATTGTTAATGAAGAAAACCTAGCTATATCAAATCCAGAACATTGATCAGTGAGTATGCATGGAAAATATTTGGGTGACCCTAAGGGTTGGCAACCCTCATGAGAAAGAGAGAGAGAAAATAATAATAAAATGTCCCTACAACTGACGAATTTATTATACTTCCTCTGTATCTCTCACATAAGGGTTGTCAACCCTTACAGCCCGTTTGGTAAAAAGTCATAAATAGTGGGAATGGTAATGCATTATAGATTTATAGTGTAAATTTGTACTAGAAATCCAATGTCATTACCTATGGTAATGCTACTTTATCCCAATATATCCATTTTCCTAAAATCTCATTACTATCCATTACCACTTGGGAAGGTGGTATTGGGTGGTATTGGCAATTTATAAAGGGAAACCCATGTTTTGTGATAAAGTTTCATTCCCATGGTCATTGACAAGAAAACTTCTTTACAAATTTACACTAAATTTGATTACCATTACCATTATTTATTACTACTAACCAAACGGGCCGTTAGAGTTACTCTATCATTGTCCAGTGTGCATATTCTTGTTAGCCAAATAGTTCATGGGAGTATTCTCTAGGGCCGTTTCCCCGCAACACCACATCATAGACATAAGTCGAAAGCATAGCCAACACAAACCGCAAATTTAACACTCATCTAAATGAGCGTGACTGTAATAGATATACCATATACATCTAGCTAGAACCAATATCGAACTTACATATTAATATTATCCATAAAGTGAAAACCGACCTACAAACTGATTATAGAAACATGATCAGCAGACTCTCCTAGATTTTATCAAGCATTAACAACCATCAGTAAAGCTCAATACTGCAAATTATCAAGAGATTTAGCTCCCAAACGTACTATGCTACTGATAACAAAGGTTTATCTTCCTCAGAGAAAAGATAAGCCCTCAATGATTTGCCAAAGAAACCAGCTACCAGATGTTGGAATTTTCCAAATACTTTCACACACACGCACACACAAACAAGTAATCAATTAAGAAATCTGCAGTTTTTATATTCTTTGGGAATGAACATCTAGAGCTGTAGGCCAAAATGTAAAAAATCTAGCACAACAACAGCGAACTAACACAAGCATACCTCTAGCGAAGCTGTCAAAAAGATTTCGTGAAACACCTTGCAACAATAAACACGTCTGGCATGAAATTAAATTCACTTATTCACAGATGGGAAATGTGAAGATACAAATCCCTTAATCCCACAGTAATAACTCATTCTGAGAGAAGTTATAGAGGGTATTAAAAAGGGAAACTGCAGGTTCTTGCTTACTTTACAAAATAATACATGTTTCGGGTCCAAATTGAAGTGTCAAGTGCCCATACCCATGTCGTGTTGCCGAGTATCTGACAGGGGTACCTTAAGCTAAAATGAAGAGCCTAAACAAAATTGACAACTGTTATATAGTTATTCTCACTAAGCAAAATGACAGGTACCCGAGGCCATCACCCATACAAATTTCAGATGTGAAGCAACTCAACGTCCTACATACCAATGTTTGAACTTGTTCCTACCGGCAATTCAATAATTTAGACTCATTCGCAGAGTAGAGCATAAACTGATACCAGTTTCAAGTCAGTAAATAGACTAGAATCATCCTTTTCAGTAGAGTAATAGATAAACAAACTTCTAACTAGTAAAAACATTACTCCAATAAAATGGCTAAATTCTACTTTAGTAATTCACTCCCCCCAAAACCTTTCAGTACTAATAGTATTCATTTGAGCTTAAGCAATCAAATGTTCAGCATAACCAGCTCCAAAATGCCATATATTTCGACGCTTCGAATATGGAATGTGTCACATATAAACCCTAATCAAGTGCAAATTGTGCATAAAATCACACATTCCACACTAATCAAATCAACAATCACAAAATCCTAATTACCACAAAATCTCAGTTTAATATTAAAAAAATACTTAGCCAACAATCACACATTCCACACTAAA
Source organism: Beta lomatogona (assembly GCA_947646795.1). Classification (NCBI taxonomy): domain Eukaryota; kingdom Viridiplantae; phylum Streptophyta; class Magnoliopsida; order Caryophyllales; family Amaranthaceae; genus Beta; species Beta lomatogona. Next base: position 620,187 of record CANSNZ010001145.1, read on the forward strand.
CACATCAACAACATTAAAAAAAAAAGCAACATGTCGTGAATTAATTGAGCAAGTCAGTAGAAATTGTGAATTCAAGCAAAAAAAATTACATTATAATCAAGTGCTAGAATCGAAGCATACAAGTATACGACAACAAAATCAACAATTCTGAAACAATAAAAGTTCAAAAACCAACAAAATTGAACTACAATGTATAAGATGAGAGGGAAAACCTTAGAGAGAAAGTTCGCAGAAACCCCAGCCGTAGAACAGTGTGAGAAAAAACTTGTAAATCGGAGCTTGAAAGAGTTGTAAACCGAGCTTGAAAAGGCTTTAATGGTGAGAGAAGAAACTGCAATGCGTGGGAGAGGAGAGAAGAGCGTGATTTTATTTGTCGTGCTTTGATGAGGGAGAGGAGCAGAAAATTGGATTAAACTTAGAATGTCCGTATTTGTCCCTTAGTCTCCCAACGAGAAAGATATGAATACTTGTTGGGACACGTAGATTGAGCTTCAAGGTGATAAGTTGTAGTGTAGTCATATTTTATTAGAAAAGTAGATGTGGTAGTTGGTGGGGTATTTTTATGAGAATGAGGGAGTGGAAGGGTGGAAGCCCTTTCATCTTCCACCCACAAGTTGTGGGTTCGATTCTCATCAAGGGGGGTAGGAGGGCTTTGGGGTAGGTTGTATTTAGGTGCCCTGTGAGATGGCGTTAATGTAATTTATCTTACCAAATTTTAAATAAAAAAAAATTGGTGGGGTATTTTTTATTAGAGTAGAGAGAAAGTTGGGTAACTTTTTGTAGATAAAGGTAGAGTGTAGGCTAAATGAGTGTAAAAAAAATATAGTAATAATGGGACCATTTCAAAAAAGGAAGTGTTTACACTAATTTGGCACAAACATAAAAGGAAAGTGTTCAGACTATGATGGGACGGATGGAGTAGTTACATGCCATAAGATAATAATACGAAAATCCAAAAGGGCCCCAACAGGAGCCAACATAACAGCCTCCCGCAAAACAGACAATAGCCGAGATCATTAACATTTGACAAAAGAAAACGAAACCCAGAAAGGCCCAACCCAAACTAAGAAGAACTAGGAACATATTATAGGTCTTTTATAAAAACCTCCCTGACATGTTTAGGGATCATAGCATAAACCACCCTCTCATCCCTCTACTCCACATCATCCACCGCCATGGCATGAGACACCCTGTTAGCTTCCCCTTCGTGTGAAGAAACTCCACATTCCGATCACGAGCAATCAAGATGCAAATATCCATAATTACCACCCCAAAGGGATGGTTCTCCGCCTAAGGCTTCGACATAGCTAGACCACCCTTAAGGCATCACACTCCACCTCCATTCTAGGATAGCAACAGTCCCAAGCAATTTGAATGCCCTCTCTAATAGCCATCAGCTCCGCTGCTTCAAGAGAACTCACATCCACTTTTTTGGAGAAACCAAACTCCTATTTCCCTTTGACATCTCTGAAGACATCTCCAATACCTGCATTAGCCCACTCCTCCTTTCAATCTCCATCTATATTCAATTTCAAGAATACGGTCTTGGGCGGCTTCCATTTTACCTCAACCTTCCCCGTAGATCCTTCCTTCTCCTGAACCTAAAACGCTTCAAGGTTAGTAAAGAAATCTGCCATCACCCTACTAGAGAGGAACCTCGGGTGAGAGACAGTCGCTTCAAAAACCGCTATATTTCTAGAGCACCAAATATGCCAAAAAGAGGTAGTGAATTTGGTAATCCATAAATCATTTTGATTCAAATTAAGCACTAACCAATCCTCCCAAATTAAATTGAATTTTTTTGAAAATTATCTGAAAAGTGGCCATTGAAATGATATGACCATATGTTAAAAGCAAAATGACAATCCCGAAAAAGATGAATTAGGCTTTCTACATCAGCATTGCATTATTGGATGCAAATATGATTAAAACTAGGAATAATGTTAGACAAGAATTCGGCTATGGGAAAAATTATATGCTTACAATTCCAAATAAGCATTTTATACTTAAAAGGAATCTTCAGCTTCCAAATTCTCTTCCAATTTCCCGCACTTCAATCCTTATCTCCCATATTTTCAACAAGATATAAGCATATTTGACACTGAAATTCCCTTTATTATCCAAATTCCAAACAAAATCGTCGTCCGCCATATTGATAGAGGATAAAGGAATACTAGCAATTTCCTTGATTACATCATCAAGGATAAAATCCTTCACGTTGCTAGTATCCCACCTTCCAACTTTAATAACATCATGATCCCCTCCATTGAAGCCTTCCGCAATTAGCAAGATGCTTGCATAGCAACTCTGACAAAGAACGGACCATCGAAGAGTATGCCGAACCAGAAGCTGAACCAATTGATGAAATCATCCTTGATCCGTCCAGACCTAAGCAAACCGGTGCGAGAGTGGGGACTTGTGATCATAAATTGTCGAGGCAAACGCTGATTGCTTCGCCTGGTCCCATAAGGACATGGTTGGCATTAACCCTGATGTAATAACGCATAAATTAAATGTTAACCCTAACCACTTGCTTGTCAAGCAGAAACGCAGGAAGTTTGCACCTGAACGCCTCCAAATTATCAATAAAGAAGTGCAAAACCTCTTAGAAATAGGCAAGATACGAGAAGCAAAATACCCAGACTGGCTTGCAAACGTGGTTGTAGTGCCAAAGAAGAACGGGAAGTGGCGAGTTTGCATTAACTTCACAGATCTCAACAAAGCTTGCCCAAAGGATCCATTCCATTTCCCACTGCCTCACATTGACGCCATGGTTGACGCATCTGCTGGCCACGAGATGCTCACCTTTATGGACGCTTTTAGCGAGTACAACTTAATCCTCATGCACCCCGAAGATCAAGAAAAAATGGCATTTATCACAGACCGAGGAATCTATTGCTACAAAGTGATGCCCTTTAGCTTGAAGAATGCTGGCGCGACTTACCAAAGGTTAGTAAAATAAAATGTTTGAAAAGCTGATTTGGGGACACCATGGAGGTGTACATTGATGACATGCTTTGGTCAAATCCAAAAACCCCACACCACATCCAAGGCCCAAGAAAAATTTTAAAAACTAACAAAATAAAATACAAAGAGAAAAGAAAAAGTGGCCATTGAAATGATATGACCATATGTTAAAAGCAACATGACCAATCCCGTTATCCAAAAAAGATGAATTAGGCTTTCTACATCAGCATTGCTTATTGGATGCAAATATGATTAAAACTAGGAATAATGTTAGACAAGAATTCAGGCTATGGGAAAAATTATATGCTTACAATTCCAAATAAAGAATTTTATTTTTTAAAAGGAATCTTAATCTTCCAAATTCTCTTTCTTCCATTTCAATCCTTTATCTCCCATATTTTCAACAAGATATAAGCAAGTTCGACAATTCCCTTTATTATCCAAATTCCAAACAAAATCGAAAAAAAAAAAATTTAAATTAGTCCGCCATATTGATTAGAGGATAAAGGAATACTAGCAATTTCCTTGATTACATCATCAAGGATAAAATCCTTCACGTTGCTAGTATCCCACCTTCCAACTTTAATAACATCACAACCGGGTACCCTGTTTGCTGGTGCCTGGTTTTTCCGGGTCGGGTCACGAGCCGGATTTTTAAGTACCCTCAAATGCGGGTACCCGAATAACCGGGTACCCAGTTACGAACACCTCTAAAAAGCAAGATGTACCCATTGTCTTGCGCGAACTACATGATGGCGAATGTGGCAACCATGCTGGAGGAAGGAGCCTATCCAATAAAGCACTCAGAATGGGGTAATTCTAGCACACCATGAGAAAAGATGTCATGGAGTATGCTCGAAAGTGCGATGCTTGCCAAAGACATGCTGATGTCTCATACCAACATGCTGAGCAACTTCACCCGATCTTAGCACCTTGGCCATTCATGAAGTAGGGAATGGACATTGTTGGCAAACTCCCACAAGCCCCAGGGCAACGAGTATTCATGCTAGCCATGACAGATTACTTCTCCAAATGGATTGAGGCAGAGGCATACCGACAAATCACCGATTCTGAAGTAATATCTTTTATTAAACGCAACATACTTTGCAGGTTTGACATCCCTTCAGAAATAGTTTGCGACAATGGATCGCAATTCATAAGTGGCAAGACGCGCAAATTCTGCCAAAAATGAAGCATCAGGCTAGACACTTCTACGCCAAGATATCCGTAAACTAATGGGCAAGCTGAATCTAGCAACAAAATCATCGTCAACAACATCAAGAAACGAATCGACGAAGCAGGCGAAAGATGGGATGACGAATTGCCCCTAATCCTGTGGGCAGATAGGACAACTCCTAGGAATGCAACTAATCAAACTCCTTATTCTTTAGTTTTTGGTTGTGAAGCAGTTATCCCAGCTGAAGTATACACGTCAATTGCAAGATATGGGCTCATGACAGAATATACAAATGACGCGGAGTTGGTACATGACTTGGACACCATTGACGAGGTCAGAGATCGCGCCAAGGTAAGAATGGCGGCTTACCAACAAGCAGTTGCCAGAAGTTACAACAAGCACATCAAAGTCAAGCAATTCCTAAGATTGGGTCCTCAGAAAGACATTCCAGAATACCAAAGATCCAAAGGTAGGCAAACTTGCTGCAAACTGGGAAAGGCCATACCAAATTGAGAAGGTAATAGGCAACGGAGCATACAGGTTGGTCACCAGAAATGATGTGCAAATTCCACGCAGTTGGAACGCAACTCATCTCAAACAGTATCACTTCTAAACTTTACTTGTCATTTTTTCTACATCTTATTTCTTTTCCTCCATAAACGTTTACTAACTTAAGCATCGGAGGGCCATTGGCAAAATGCCAACGGTTTAGGTTTGTCGAATTACCTCCCAAGGGGCTGCAACTGATAAATCATATTTATATATAGTTTTTAGGTGCACTTAGGTTGCATTTTAGAGCATTTAGATTCATTTTTAGGTTCATTATTGCATTATATTCTTAAGTTATGCTTTTCTACTCCTATTCGGTATGTTTTCTTGTTTTAGATGAATTTCAGACATTGAGGATAGATTTGGAGTATGATTAGCTAAATTTGAGGATTCGAAGCATTGGGAAGAAGATGCATTGCATGAGAATTGTCATTGATATCTCATATTACGAGTTTGAGCGAAAAGAAAGCGGAAAATCATGAAAAGAAATGTGAAAAAGGAGTCATGTCTACTCTTATGATCATAACTTTTGATGTTCTTCTTAGAATCAAATAATTACAGCAGATCTGGAAACTAGACTTGAAGATCTTTCCAACGATAGGAGGCACTCCCCGAGGAGACTTCTAGTCAAGGAGTTTTGCCTTTCCGAAGTTGGGACTGTTTCTGCTAGAATCTGTTTTTGTACGCGCAGATCACTAATCCGCCCATTTAATGATTTATTCGAGACTTTCCTTATCTTGTAAATTACTTTCCAAGTCATATTAGGTTACTTAGTATATTATATTAGGTTTCACTCTTTTTCTCTCTCCTCCTTCCTTCTCACGTTATTTTTGATTTCTTAGTTTTAGTTTTAGGTTTAGTCTTCTCTTTCTCTCTAGTTTTAGTTGTAAACCCTAGTTTTTATTCTTCTTCATTAATTCATGAATTCTATTAGTTTATTTCATTGATTTTTTTTAATTATGTTTTCTTTTATAGTTTTAGATTTTATTATTTATTTCATGATAGAGTAATTTTTATTTCTAGGGTTTGGGAATCCATGTTTATATACTATGAATCTTGATTGATGTTTATTGATGGTTTGATTAGTCTTGATATTTCTGATTCATTAGTGTTTATATTGTTAATCTTGCAACATAATCAATTGTCTGATTAAACTTGCTAATATAGAGTCATAGATCGAGAGATAGTACTTTTTAGAGGCTTGCCTACAATTAGCAAATCTGATTATGTTAGTGACCGTACTCCATATGTTGATCTGAGAGCGTTAAGACCTGACCGTAGGATTAACCTGTGCTCTAGTTATCTGACTAATCGAACTATTAATGATATTTTGATAGATTATAGTTATAAACATGGTGAACCATTACCCAAGATCCTTTTAGTTTGATTTTTATTAGTTTAGAACCTGAATTCTCATATTTGTGATCTTGTTTAGTTTTTCCATACCTTAGAAGCTAGATTAAAACAACAATCTCTTTGTGGATTCGACCCTACTTACCCTACTACATTGTTAGAAGGTTTTGCAAGAACTATTTTTGACAGGTGTACGATAGCCTATCAAATTTTAGCGCTGTTGCCCGGGAGACGATATAGTTTTATTTAGTTTTTATTATTGGTGAGACTAAACTGTATATATTTTTTTCCCTTTTGTGAATAGTTTTTTTTCAATGTATCATGGAGTCATGTTATTCTTCTGATGGGGATGATTCTTTTGATAGGAAATATAGTGATAATTCTTGGAATTCTCATGTTTACAGTTTTGATACATTATATCAAAATCCTCCCGATTTTTGCATGAGTTCTCCTGAATTACCTCATATGTTATGTGAACCCCATGTATATGCTAGTAATTCTAGAGCAATTTTTTCTTTTCCTCAGTATGAGAATGAAGCGTTCTGGAAATACTATCATAGGCTTGGCGATTATATTGGTACTAATCATGGAATTGAACTGTGGGATATGTGCCTAGTGATTTATGAGGGGTTAAATGAAGAAACTAGGATGGTGGTAGAATCTATGTCTAATGGGGGATTTCTATTCCAATCACCTGATTATTGTTGGGATTTAATTGTGTGGTTGCCTAGGGATACTTATGAGTGGGAGATGTCTTCATATGCTATTTTACCCCAAACTTACATCACACCACTTCTTGATTGTTCTAATTTTCAGTATAATTCTCATGATATTTCTTCGTGTGATATGACAGTAGGAAATGGCTTTGACCACTCTTCCTAATCTGAATGTCAATCTGCTCAAAATTCTAGCCCCAAACCGTTTATTTATGATGATGACGAGGGTTGGATAATAAATGAGAGCTATTGGGATGATAAAAAGACTGAGAGAACGACTAATGTGATGGATGTTTTGCAGGAGGAAGAAACCATAATTGAAATTTCCTCTTTGGAGAAAAGTCAAGTTGAGCGTGAGGTGATTTATGAGTCTTTATCGGTACCACCTATTGTTTTTGAGTCTCATGTTCCATTCTCTAAAAAAATTGACATTATTCCTTCATCTCCTATATTATATCCTCCATCGTGCCTTCTTTCTCCCCATTTGAATGACTCTTATGATCATGTAACTAATATACACTTAGTTTCTTTTCTTCTTTTTGAGTCATGTAAAAAGAATAACATTTTCTCTTGTAAATATAACTTCTCCTTTGATTTTTTTTTTTTCCGTAGTTTTCATAGATTTTTATATCTAACTTATTTCATTTTTACTTTTCACTCTTATATAATATGCTCTGAGATGTTTGCAGGAACATATGATAAGCTTCTTAGAGCATTGAACTATTATGAGTGGTCTATTAATCTTAAACGGTCATGCAAGACCTTGCATTTGCACTTCTCGGGAGGCAACCCGAGTTTTGACTTATTTTCTTTTTTATATCTTTACTTTCTATTTTGATTCTTATCTTTGTTTCATCATTTTTGAGTGATTTTACTCACTTTTTTTTTGTTTTGGTGTTTGCTTTTGTAGGTGAAATGAGATTCATAAAATTGAAAAAAAAAAATAAAAAAAATTTGTTGAAATGTTGGTCGAGGTATCTCTGTTGACCAGGCAAAGTCGCCCGATAGGGAGCGCAAGCGGTTTTGGAGGAAAAATCGAATATCAAAAAATTTGGCACATTGTTTCTTGCCCCGTCAACCAGGCGAGTCAACCCGACAAGGCGGAATTCTGCCCGACCGGGAGGGTATTTGCCAGACCGGGCGAGTTAGCTTTCATGAAATCCAAGAAGGCAGACCAGCAAACTCTCTCTCCTTCCACGCTTGTGACGCACACTCTTCTCCCTCTCATCAGTCATCACAGACCATCCATGCCGGCACATCTTACCACCATCATCGGCACCTTCGAAATTCCGGCCGCCCACCATCACCGCCAGCCTTCACGCCGGCACTATCGAAATATCTTCACCGACCAACCCCCTTGCGATCCCCTCCTGCTCTCCGCCAGTACCGCACCAGTCGCGACCCACGCCACCACCGTCCACCTGCGCACCACCTTCTCCGACCACGTACCACCCTCCTGCCTTCTCCTGGCAAACGCCTCCCCCCTGTTTCTTTGTTTTTTATTTTAATTTTCTTTTACTCTTTATTATTACTTCTTCCCAATTGAGTAATTGACACCTAATTTTAATTTTTTTTTCATCAATGTTGTTATAGGATTTGTGCAAGTTGGCAACAATTGGTTCGAGTTGGTCTTCAAGAAGCATTCTAATGTGATAAATATTAAGCTTATTCGACATTTTAATTGGACAGTAAGCTTTTATATATTATATTGTTCTTTCTCTTGATCCTACTTTCGATTTTTGCTTGGATCTTTTTTTGCCATACTTGTTGATTTCTTGTAATAGCTTTGATGTGATTGGTGGATTATTGGAGTTTGTGTGGATGTGTTAGTGGTGAGTTGTGGCTTCTAGTGGGGCGTACTCCGTGATTTGGTGATTTTGGGGTTGGTTTTCATTCCTTTTCTAAACTAGTTTCGTGCAGTGAGGATACTGCAAATTCTAGCATGGGGGGAGGGATATTCTATCCTTTATTACTTTCTAGTGTAGATTTTATTGCTTTCGTAGGATGTTGCACGGTTTGTACCGTTCACTAGGAGTGGGAGTTTACGTGTAACCAAAAAAAATTGTACTGCTTTCTTAGTTGCATTAGCATATTTCATATCATATTAGACTTTATCTCATCTTAGTTTGCATCTATGGGACTATTGCTGGCACTATTTGAAAACTTTGTTGATAATTTACTACATTTCCTAAGCGTCATTCATCTTGAGCATGATTCTTCATATCACTATTATTTCGCAATTGATTGTTTGTGGTAAGATTGTATGTTCTTCGCTCTGGCTTGATTTAACTTTACTGTGCAAACACCTAGCCTAAGTGAGCTTCTGTGCCTATAAGCCTGTGTCAGTTTTATTTTTCGTGTGTGATTAGTTCCTCAGTTGTCGCATTGATCTTGACTTTGACTTGGTACTCTTTGATATTCGATAGTGCATACATTTTGATATGATTGCGGCGTTTTATTTCATGATCTTAGCTCCAGAGTTATTCTTATTTTCATGTTATCCTTCCTTTAGCGCCGCTGAGCCTTCCTGACTATTGTTGATACCTACATTACAAGCCTTGGCCTCATTTGATTCTTGTCCTAAGCCTGGCTTGGGGGAGCGAGTATTAGTTTTGGTTTGGTTTGTATTGAATTGAAGTGCTCTATTTGTGGTTTAGATGGATGGGAAAATATGTTTAGTGGGCTTGGAAATTGAATTGAAAGTGTGAAAAAGAAATACAAAAAAAAAAGTGAAAAATGAAACAAAAAAAATATCAATAAAGTGAAATAAAAAGGGTTATTCTTTAATTCCTTGAGTGAAAAGTGTTGATCGTATTTGGAGATAGTTGGTTGTTTTGTGGAGTTGTTGTGACCTTTCTTGGTCATATGTTTAGTTATATGATGCTCCCCCTTCTTGGTTTTTCCACTACAATTCCCAAATTATTTTCCATACCTTTTACCTTAGCCCCATTACAACCCTAAAAGTCCTCTTGATCAATATGTATTGTATTGTTGAGTAAAAAGTGAGTCAAAAAGTCAAAGTTAAAGAGTACATGTTTCATCTGAGTCGACTTGTCTAGGTTGAGTGTCATTATTTATCCTTTAAACACATGAGAGTATGAGTGCACATGACTAAGTGAGGTCTGTCAAGTTTGGTTAAACCCAGCTTGGGAGAGATGATTTGTGGTATGATTGGAGAGTTGATTGCGATACATGACATGCTATACAGCTTTGTTCGAGATTGTTTCGATGCTTGGTTTGTGTAGTGATTATATCTCTCGTGTTTTCAGCTGAGTGTTTGACCCTATTGTAGCCTTATATTGTAGGTTGTCTTTCTTTTCCAATGTTAATGTCTTATTGCTTGGGGACAAGCAATGATTTAGCTTGGGGGAATTTGATAAATCATATTTATATATAGTTTTTTAGTGCATTTAGGTTGCATTCTAGAGCATTTAGATTCATTTTTAGGTTCATTATTGCATTATATTCTTAAGTTATGCTTTTCTACTCCTATTCGGTATGTTTTCTAATTTTTGATGAATTTCAGGCATTGATGACGTATTTGGAGTATGATTAGCTAAACTTGAGGATTCGAAGCATTGGGAAGAAGATGCATTGCATAAGGCTCGTCATGGATATCTCATATTACGAGTTTGAGCGAAAACAAAGCAGAAAATCATGAGAAGAAATGTGAAAAAGGAGTCATGTCTACTCTTCTGATCATAACTTTTTATGTTCTTCTTAGAATCCAATAGTTTCAGCAGATCTAGAAACTAGACTTGAAGAGATTTCCAACGATACGTGGCACTCCGCGAGGAGACTTCTAGTCAAGGAGTTATGGGACTGTTTCTGCTGGAATCTGTTTTTTGTACGCGCGGATCACTAATCCGCCCATTTAATGATTTATTTGAGACTTTCCTTATCTTGTAAATTACTTTCCTAGTCATATTAGGTTACTTAGTATATTAGACTAGGTTACACTCTTTTTCTCTCTCCTCCTCCCTTCTCACGTTACTTTTGATTTCTTAGTTTTAGTTTTAGGTTTAGTCTTCTCTTTCTTTCTAGTTTTAGTTGTAAACCCTAGTTTTTATTCTTCTTCATTAATTCATGAATTCTATTAGTTTATTTCATTGATTTCTTTAATCATGTTTTCTTTTATAGTTTTAGATTTTATTATTTATTTCATGATAGAGTAATTTTTATTTCTAGGGTTTAGGAATCCATGTTTATATACTATGAATCTTGATTGATGTTTATTGATGGTTTGGTTAGTCTTGATATTTCTGATTGATTAGTGTTTATATTGTTAATCTTGCAACCTAATCAATTGTCTGATTAAACTTGCTAATATAGAGTCATAGATCGAGAGATAGTACTTTTTAGAGGCTTGCCTGCAATTAGCAAATCTGATTATGTTAGCGACTGTACTCCATTTGTTGATTTGAGAGCGTTAAGACCTGACCGTAGGATTAACCTGTGCTCTAGTTATCTGATTAATTGAACTATAGATAATATTTTGATAGATTATAGTTATAAACTTGTTCACCCTAGATCCTTTTAGTTTGATTTTTATTAGTTTAGCACCTTAATTCTCATATATGTGATCTTGTTTAGTTTTTTCATACCTTAAAAGCTAGATTAAAACAACAATCTCTCTGTGGATTCGGCCCTACTTACCCTACTACATTGTTAGAAGATTTTACAGGAACTATTTTTGACAGGTGTACGACAGCCTATCAGCAACCTGCCAAAACGCAACTTGATAGTTACCCAGGTAATATCTAAACACAAAGCGCTTGGCAAAATACTTTTGGTAATGTCCTCTTATATCATTCCTTTGTTGCATCTACTTTCCACTTTATTCGCAAGAACACATACTAACTTAAGCATCAGAGGGCCGTTGGCAAAATGACAACGGTCTAGGTCTGACAAACCATTTTGCAAGGGGCCAGCACACCAGAAGCAACTTCCCTGGCAATTTTCTCAGCAACTTCCACAACAAGTTCTCCAGCGACCTCATGTGCAAATGGGGATGCGGCAATTCAAGGAGCAATTTGGATTGAACCAAAGTCAGATATGTGCAGCAAAGAATTAAGCAAACCATTAAGCAACTTCGGAACGGCAACTTAAGAGGCAAAAAATTGGCTTGATAAGATTATGATCTTTATGGCACTTTGCCATTATCTTTAAAGGAACCTTTTTGTAAGCAAGTTACCTATCTCATTTCTTACTTGTAATCTTAAATTTTCAATAATGAAACGTGAAATTCTCTCAAATTGACCAATTGTGAACTATCACATTTTCGCAAGTTGTGCCAACTGTTTATGGTGGCAATAACACCGCAGTTACAAAACAAATGGTTTCAGAAAGCAACTTCAAAACGGGTCGACATTTTAGTTTGCTACAACATGCATGTATGAGACAAAAACCATATACACAAGCTATTCTCAAAAGCAGAATGGTAATACACAAATAAACAAAAATACGCAAATACCTTGGCAGCAGGAAACCACAAGCTCTTGGCACTTGGCCATATTGGAGTCGCCTCAGCAGAGATAGAGCAGAAATCCTATGGAACTTCAATCTCCGACCACTCTTTCTTTTCTACCCAGCCAGAGGAGTGGGGACTACAGGCGTAGCAGTAGGGCCATGGATCTGAGAAGAAGGCGGGCGAATCGTCGCAGGATATGCAAGAGGGGTAGCCTAAACTCCACTCCTATTGCGCATCCTTGAAATCAGTTCAGAATGGGATGCGGAAGTTTCTACCAAGAAAGAAGGAGAAAATAAGCAACTTGTTAAAGGGAATTGTGCGGTGAAAATTTAGAAGGCAATAAAAGATCTGCATACATACTAGAAGACATGTTGGAGGTTGAGCGAGTTCTTGTGCTCCTTCTTCTAGGGGAGTTAGACGAATTTACCTGAGCGGGCAAGTTGGCACCAGGATGCGTGGGGATAATGGGGAAGGTCTTGTCTACAGCACTAAGTGCCAAGATCAAATCTGTAAAACTTGCCGACTGTTCGCGCCCGGAAGAATGCAGAGAAACACCTGCCCAACAAAAAGTGTAAGCAAATCGTCAACAAACAGTATGCAAAATTCACATCAAATTAGGCAAAATACCTTCAGATCTCCAAGTATCCTTAAAAAAACCACCAAATTCTCCTACGGAATCTGCTCTCACATAAAAGTATCTTGCGGCCCAGCCCCTGTCTCGACCTTTGTCAATTTTTTCTACCAGTGCATCTTTACCTTCATTGGTTTTGAGGGTAAATCTCCCTTTCCCAAAAGGTTTGATTTGGTAAGTAAGCCAAATCATCCACTGTGAAATTGATGTTCAGATTCTTGCTCAAAGTCTCTACGCTTGTCAAAACACTCCGTGCCCCAGGGAGAAGTTGACAAGGCGCCATGTCAGTTGCAGCAAAAAACTGGCGAATAAAGGGTGAAAAAGGGAATTTCTGTCGTAATTTGGCAAAAGGATAGTCATAGAAAACCAACCAACCCGGACAAACCCAATCCATCCTTTCTTGGTTTAACGGCAACCTAATCACAACGCCAGGGGTAAAACCATAATTCTTCCTAGCAGTTTGCAAATCGGCTATAGTCAGCACGCTAGGGTAAATGTTCTTATCTTCTAAAATTTCTAAAGGGAGAAAAAACATTTTCTCCTTCACGGGAGGAACTGTTTCTTGAGGAAGATCTAGGGTTCGCTCTAGTCATGGTGAAAGAAAAAGAAAAAGGAAGCAAAGGCAAATTCTTGTAAAATCAAAGAGCAACTTGAAGAAAAACGCAAAGAAAATCAGCAAGGAAGAATTACCTGAGAAAAAACTTGAGCGGACAAAGGAAAAGGATGAAGAAATTATATCGTTTTCCAAAGAAGTGCATTTATAGAGAAAGAAGGGGAAGTTAACTGTCTAATCAGTGCATGAAAAAGGGAGAAACTGTCATAATTGGGCGCGTTTTGCAAGACGGTTAGCAAGATTTAAAAGTTAAAATAATTTTCTTTCCTTTGTTTTGCCGCCCAAAGAAGAAAATTAGGGGCTATTGTTAGGGGTCAGATTAACCTGACGTGGCAGCAAACAAAGCAACCAACGTTATTTACTTCGCCAAGACAGGTGGCGGCAGTTCATTGAGCGCATAAAGAGAATAAGGATCGATGACATGGCAAGCGATTTGAAGGCATCCTACATTCAAGAAAGCAGCGTATTGGAGAAGGAAGTGGGACACAACATAACCGCTTAATAGGAGGATATGCGCAAGTTCCATTAAAATAGGATCTAGCCAATCAAATGCCTATGGAAAAACGGCTAAGAAGCAACGTTATTATCGTAGCTTAGTATAAATAGTCCACTAGCTCACACTTTGTAAATCATCACTCACTACTCTCTCTCTAGATAGAACACTTGTACTCTCTCACAGACTCGAGCAACATAGTGAATTGGCAGGATACCAATCCTCCCGTGGTTTTTCCCTCATTTCCAAAGGATTTTCCACATAAAACTTGTTGTGTTATTTCCTTTACTTTGTGCAACTTCATTTCTGCAATTTATTTATGTTCGCAAGTTAATTGTCAACCCCCTCTCCAAGCAAATTAGCCTTAGTATAAAATTTGCCCTAAACACTCAACAAGGAATTATGCCACGTGGCGCTATCCATTAGAGTTTTGACTTTAGGTACTCCATATACAATAAAACAAAATTAGAAATATGCATGGTATAAGATTTGATCCCATGGCCTCAAGCTTGTGTACTAATGTCTTAACCACTAAACCAAGTAATATTTGGTGTTATAATTTCAATGTAAATTACTAATAAATGAAACATACAAGTACCCAGGGCATAGCCTGGGCCTAAAAACTAGTTAATAGATTAAAATTTGTTAAACAGGCCATTTTTATTGAATCATCTTAGATCACAACCGTCAAGTACTGGAAGAATAGAATTGCCTATCAAAGCCAACAAGCAGCAAACCTTCCCAGCTCAAGACTTTATAAGAACAAAAAAACAGCCAAAACACAACAAACTACGAATTCTTCGATCCATATTTCCATTAATTCATGGTCGAGAACTTGAACAACATATAATGCTCATAAGTTTGACCAGGGGAAACCATCACTGAAGGGAAATTCGGATGATTGACAGCATCAGGGAACCCCTGAGTCTCCAAACATAGAGCAGCATGAGGTCCATACACATGTCCTCCTTTACCTGTCGTATTTAGCGTGTTGCTCGTATAAAATTGGACTCCAGGCTTGTTTGCCCACAACTCCATCACCCGCCCTGATTTTTTCTCCTTTACAACAGCAACGGGTGTCACAGAAGCATGTAGAGTCTTGTAACCATCAACCACATAGTTGATGTCATAGCCTTTCGGAAGCTTATTTATCGTGCTTCCAACAGTATGAGGCTTAAGGAAATCGAATGGTGTTCCTTTCACTTGCTCGAACTTGCCTGTTGGGATGAGGTTTTTATCTACAGGAGTAATTTGGGAAGCGAAGATTTGAACTTCATGAGCTAGAATGTTGCCACTAGTGTGGCCTCCAAGGTTCCAATATGTATGTTGGGCTAGATTAACTGGAGTTGGCTTGTTTAAAGGTTTTGCTCTCATTGTGACTAACAGATGGTTTCCCTTGATTATTTTGTATATCACTGTTACCTTCAGCTTACCTGGGAATCCTGCAATTATTTGTAGTAAATATTATGTTCAAGATAAGTCTGTTTGATTCGACAGATCTAGAAATATTATGAATGGAAAAATAATTTTTTATGAAAAAATTCTTCCATGGAAAAACACATTTAAAGAATGAAAAGGAGGTAAGTGATAGGGATGAAAATATGTATGGCATTTTTTCTAGAATGGAGAACAATATTTTACCATTGGAAAAGTCATCTTCTTATTTAGAAACCAAACAAAAGAAAACAACATTTTCAAATTAAATTGATGTCGTCTTTTATTTTAGGTTTTGAGTTTCTCTAAAACTATAAAACACAATTTTCAAAAATTTGGTGAAGTATATTATGACTGGTTATTATTTTATTATACAGCTTATATCATATGATTTTTAATTTTTTGAAACCATAAGTAGAAAACTGATTGTGATACCAATTAAATGGATTGCGACATAATATTTTCCTCCCAACCAAACGCACTTTAAGTATGAGAAATGCGTAAATTTACAATAACGTAGTAGCCATGAATCATGATGACACTTATTCATGGTAAATATTCAAAAACCTACTTTAATTGTGCATTTGGTAGATGAAAACAAATTTGTATATAGTTTCGTATGTAAATAAAATAAAAACGATACCTAGTCAAAGTCCATGGCAATGTTTATCAAATTCCCAAACATTTAGATTTCTTCATAATTTTTTATTACCATCCGTTACCACTATAAAGTTGTTATTGAATGGCAATGAAAATTTATTAAGAAAGTTACATGTTTGAACATGGAATTATATTACCGTCCATAGGAATATATCATATATGTAGTTGACTTTACTATATTTATCATTTAGTACTGCCTACCAAAAAGATCATTAAAGACACAAAAATGCTAGCGATTAGCAATTAACCTTGTTCTCCATCAAAGCTGAAGTAGCTAAACTTAACATGTGGAGAATGAGCTTTGGGGTTGTACTGGTCCACCTTCCAGATAACACGACTGAATCCTTTTGGACCACCTGTGGTAGAATAGGGAAATGTCACTTAGCAATGATATAACGCAAAAATACAGTCGGATAATATAGAATGGGAAAAGTGGATTCACCATGAAGTATGTTTTTCCCCTCATTGGCAATGAGTTTGTAGTGTTTTCCATTGTAAGTATATTGTGCACCAGCAATTCTGTTAGCCACCCGTCCAACGATGGCACCAAAGTATGTTGTATCATTCTGTGTTCACAAGAAATTGTTGAGCCAAAAGGTACATCTAAAGTTTTCAAGAGAAAATGCTAAAATTGAAATGCACTTGACCCATGAAAAGATATTCTTTTTTTTTTTTTTTTGACATCAAGAAAATGTGCATTAATTAAAACCGGAATTACAACCTAAGGAAAGACCACATTAACTAAAAATTGAAACTAACTACACACTAAACTGAGCTTCACAAGCTCTTACAAACCATATAAAGTAAAAACACCTAAAGCTGGTACAAAACTGCTTGCTATGGAGGTCTTCATTGTTCAAAGGTTGTGATAATCGCTTGTCCATGATAGAATATCTACTAGATGAATTTCTCTACTAAATTTTAGCTAGCTTAACATGTGATTGGAAAAGTTGTGCGCCCTAGACATTATATAACTGCAAAAATACCCTAACTAGACTTATGAGTTATGAGACAATCATTTAGCTAACTAAAATTAAGTCAAATAGCCGTACTCTTATTAAAGAGTACATCACTATTCGATTTTGAAAAGAGATTTCTAAAAATGACATGTTGACTATTGATGGAAATACCATAATTAATTTTTTATGATTCTTTTTTAATATCCGATTGGGAAGTTAAACTTGTATAATGGTGGACGGTGGTGGTATGGTTCACAGGTTCTCTTTTCTAAACTTAAGTTAGCTTAAACATTTTACACGTCGTGTTTCAATCAGATCGATTTGTTTACAAGTTGCCTTTTTTTCAAGCTTCAAAAATTTCGCAGTAACCACTAAAACGTCATAATAAATACATGTGATTCTCATAGTGATGAATATTCTATTATTTTGTATTGTAGTCTCCCACTCATGTGATCATGTGCTAGACACATGCTCGAGCTTGTTAATATTTCCAGAAATTTGAAGTTTATATGTAATGCATATCAACCATGGAATATTCTGACTTGGATCAGCCATAGTCCATAGGATCAAAATCAAGCTAGGCAGCTAGCTGTCTTGGTTGACCAATACAAATCTTGGTCGCCAGCCAGTCACTACGTCGTGCCATTTAATGACATAATTACATATGATTTCCATATATATTTGATGATTCTACAGAACTCATACAGTCATAAGATTTAGAAACACTAGTAGGTTCCACAATAAGTCTTAGAGATTCCTTTATTTCTTTGCCACCTCTCACTCACAACTAGGACTGTCAATTAGGTCGAATTGATCAATTTCAGGTTGACCTGATTTATATTTCAGGTCACTTGTCTCTAACCCTAAACCCGACCTGATTCTAATTTCAGGTCGAAAATCACAATATAAACCTGACCTTTCATATTTCGAGTTGACCCAAAACCAACCCAAAATGACCCTGAAATGAAATTTTACTATATACGCTAAGTTATGAATGTCTGGGTTAATGACCGGAAATGAAATTTAGATGAACCAAGAAAATGGGCTTGGCCTAATACAAATAAGAATAACAAAAGATAGGTTGTATAAGTTATGAAAGTCTGGGTTAATTTCAAGTTGACCCAACCTGAAAATAACCCGACTTCTAAATCAGGTTATTCGGGTTATTTTCAGGTTCAAAAATTCATCCTGAACCTAACCTACTATATTTTCGGGTCCGGTTGGATCGACCCATCTTTTATTTCAGGTCGAAAATCTCAACCCAAATCCGGAATTTTCAGGTCAGTTTCAGGTCGAGTTACCGAGTTGGGTCAACTTTTTGCCAGCCCTACTCACAACTAGGGGTGGCACGGCCCAGACCGGGCACGGCTGGGCCGGTGGCCGGAATCGGGTTTTCTGGGCCGGCGGACACTGGGCCGAATTTTTCGTCGGTCGGTCCGACCTCTTGGACCGGAATTTTTTTTTTTTTTTAAAAAAAATCTTTGTTATTTTATTTAAATATATTTATAAATTATATACATTAAAAATTAGTAATTTTAATGTCAATAATCCTAAAAGAATACATATTAGTAGGTTTTTAAATTTATAACTTTATGCCTTTTAATTTTTTTTTAACATATATTTTTTTTTTTTTACTAAAATAATAGAAATTCGGTCACCGGTCCGGACGATTTTCCGGGTTTGGACGACCGGACCGGTGGACGAATCATCATTTTGCGGACCGTCTCGGTCCGCGTCCGGTCCAAATTCCGGTCCGGTCCGGTCCAAATTCCGGTCTGGACCGGTTTGTGCTCACCCCTACTCACAACCCAAAGTTTGAATTTCGCTGGCAAGGGTTTTTTTTCTCCCTTTGCTTTTTTTTTATGGTTGTTGATGGCTCTAACAATCCGTTTAATAGGCGGTAATAGATAGCACTAATAGTAATGAAATCATATTTACTATGCAAGGAAGTAATCCTCTACTCAGTAACATAATTCTTCACGACTTTTCACATTTTCACTCAATACCACATCTATAATGCAAATTTATGAAGAAAAAAAAAGACACATATTCGAAGATGAATGATTATAAACATGGATGATGGACATTAACATTACAAAGCTAACTAAAATATGTTGTCTTTTGTGCCACTACTGCCAATCTGCCATTTATATCGGACGATTTGCGCAGCTTTAAGGTTTTAGGGCCCCATGAGGAAAGTGATGAATTTTCTATTTATCCAGTATTTAAACTGGAAAAGGGAAGATTAAACAAAATGCTGATCTACAGCCATATTTTTTAATCAATCAAACCACTAATTTATTATAAATCTAAATAATTTTGTACAACTATCAAAATGATTTTTTTGACTTTTAAGTCAGATGTATCACGTAATCTACACTGTAAGTGTAACTATTGTAAAATACTTCTATGCAAAGCCAAATGAAGCTAGATGACAAAAGAGTATGATTTATTAAACGATGTTGGCAAGACGTTTAACTAGCGGAGACCTCGAAGTTTCAAAACAATTTCAAAACAACAGACTCTAATAATAAAGGGAAGCTTGACATTGGTTCGTTCATTGTTCAACATAAAGGGAGGAGAAAAACTTTGTCTACTAACAATTAAAGATAGTCATTAATAATTAGTAGAGTCTAACTAAGCTGAATTAATTATTTTTTAATTGTCTATTTTTAATAGGTATTCTACCCAGTGGGTAGATGTAGCAATTTCGGAGAAGAACTTAAGATTACAAAAATACGTACTTCTATAAATTAACTAATAATATATGTTCGTTTTTGCCGCCAAAGATAAACAATTAGGACAAGATTCTATGTGCGGAAGTGAAATGGTCCTTTGAAGTTCACAATGAAAGGATAGAATATTCCCTCACATTAGTAATGGCAATAGGTCAGATTAGATCGCATTTTCAAAACTTTATATTTTAGTTCCCTTGATTTGAACTTACTAGTAATTTTCTACATTGATTTTGATGAGCTTATTTGTCAATTTCGTTCAGATTTTATTTGCTCACAGCTCACATAAAGTCAAACTTGAGTATGAATCCTAAGCGGGTTATTTGATTATTCACATTTATATCGACATTACTATTCAAATCATATGGACGTTTTCTAAGCAAAATTACATATATAGTATAAAATTTATAATGATTCACCAAATCACCATTATCGGTTTCTATCAGAGTCAATTAAACAGGTCATAAGGATTTAGCTTGAAAAAGAGCAAACTTGAAAATTCAACCATCAATTACTACTATTTATAGTTTGATCTTTCTAAGAAGATTTTGTATAAGAAATCAAAGGATAAATACATACCACATATTCCTTGGCGGAGTCATATCCGAGAACCACATCACCTAGCTTTCCTGTAAGTAGTTGTTTGAAAATTAATTAAAAGGTGAAAAGTCTTAATTATAATATTCTTCTATCCCAATCTTTCAAGAAAAGAATGCAAATAATTGAGATTTGTCCCAATTTATCACAATGATACATATCATATTAGTATCTTGGCGTAGTTTTGGGGAATTTCAAAGAAACAGATGTTTCTTGGTAGTTTTTTGCACATTTCTTCTTATAAATCTTTGATACACACCATGGTAATCAACTTATAGTTTCGCCAAAAGACTGATTCTTTTGATACACACGCATAATATTTTATTTTATCTCTTAGAAAAAAAATTAGCAATGAAAAAGTGTGTATGGGAGTCAATTGACATACAAATCCAGTCAAATATAATCTTAAAACAATTACCAATTGGTGGGGCCAGTCTACTACCTTATACTAACATGAAAACTTTTGTGATCCATTTGCTTTTCGGCGCTACTATATAGTTACTCCATTCTTTTTACTTCTCTATTGCAACAATGACATTTTTACCCTATTCACCTATCATTTTTAATTATCTATTGTAAATTTTACATAAGGTAAAATATAGTTATGTGAGGTTTGTTATTTTCGTCAAAATATTTAATAGTTAAAGTTGTGCATTGACAGATATAAACACTCGATTGGTGCAATAAAAAAAATAAAGAACAATGAAAGTATAAGTTTGATCATTGAAATCTCGACTTGTATATTAATATAAATTGTAAAACAAGTTGGCATCGTAATAATACACGCCAGATTGACTAACAAAATTTCACGTGATAATTTTGTCTTATATATTAATGGTAATTATTGGTCGTAGCTATTCAAACTCAAATTTGAAAAAAAGTTAATTAACTTTGATTTCGAACAAGAAAGTGGAGTGAACGAAAGTATCACTTATTTTCCTTCCTCTTCAATGTAGAGCAGAGTATCTAGCTTACAGTAAATCAATAAATGTGTGTATGACTTATGAAATGATAATTTAAGTGGGATCAATTGTGAATGAAAAAAACTAAATTTTAGGTGGACCGGATTCACTAATTTCTTATGATTTCAAACTACTATATACCACAGAAAACCAACTACATCATAGAGTCCGACTATATCATACAATAACCAAATGCATATTATATTATTATTATGCACCGGGTCCATTAAAAAAATTACATCTTTTAATCATAAACAATATCTTCCCAATAAAAAAAAATCAAACCCAATAAAAGAAACACGATCCAAAAAAAAAACACTTATAAAATGGTGAGATTCAGAAACATTACCATATTTATCAGGAACAATGACAGAGATAACAGTAGCCCCATAATTAGTGAGCTTAACAGAGACATTTCCACTCTTAAGCTCATAAACTCCAATATCTTGATTCCCTTTTGGGTGATATTGGGAATGATGTTGGTGGTTCAAAACGTAAGAAACTTGAGGATTTAACGCAAAACTGAAGTTGAAAAGGCTGAGAGATATTAGAGAGAATATTATTAAGTGAGAGATTTCAGCCATTTTTGGGGTTGTAAAAAATGGTAGTACTTTGGAAAGAATTTTCTTTTATTGCTTTTCTAATGCTAAGGGTTTTGGGGGGAGAACGTGCAACAGTGCAAAGCTTTAAAGAGGGCACATCCCACTTGGAGATTTTATCCGGTATCAAAAGTTAGCATTGACTCGTGAATCGTGAGTTCTCGTCTTTTTTATGGTTTACGGGATTGTCTATAATGGGAAATAAGAAAACAAATAAGATATGATAAGATACGGGGTTCATTTTGTTAAGCTTATTTTAGGTGATCTTACAAAAAAAAAAAAAAGTTCAGTTAAGAATGTTGGGTTAGATGGCCCAAATTTCTTAGGCCCAAAAGCCTAACACAATAAAGGTATGTTCTCATCTCATGTTTTATGGAAGATCATGACTAATCATGATTTCTCTAGAAATCACTAGGGAAAAATAATTCAAGGCATGAAGTCAGCAAATGTCTGACATTCAACCTAGAGAAATCTAGATGCATCATGCAAGACAAATTTTGGCCGACATTAGCACCTATATATATGGTGTTGTATGTCAATTTTGGGCAACACAAAAAGATCAACCAACTATCCAACGCAAGAAGCCACATACTACATTAGCCTTCCTAAATTCCCTCCTTGTATATTAATCCACCTATTTTATTAATCCACTATCCCTCTTTGTAATACTCATTTATGAGTTTTCTATTATAGTGAGAGTTGCATTTGTACTACTCACCCTTATAAGTTTCGGGTGATTCTTGTACTTTCCTATTTTCATATAGTGGATTTTCGGGTACTCGTCGTTGTGGGTTTTTTTGCCTCTATTTGAGGATTTTTCCCACGTTAAATTGTGTGTCCATCTCTTACTACTTTTCTTGCCACGTATTTCCAACTCTATTTATTTTTCTCAATCTCTACATCTTTAATCTGCTTCCGCTACGCACTCACAACCCTAACAAGTGGTATCCGAGCCAAGGTTGTTTAGAGTGTTTTTATATTAAAGATGTCTTCAGTAACAAAGTTCGAGATTGAGAAGTTTGATGGCAAGATCAGTTTTAGCATCTGGAAAGTCCAGATGAAGGCCGTTCTCACATAGAGCGGATTAAAAAGGGCACTTGATGGCAAGCAAAAAAAGCCATCTACTATGATTGACGAGCAATGGCAAGAGTTGGATGAAAAAGCATTATCTACGATCCAACTATGTCTAACTAAGGAGGTACTACGCGAGGTTATTCACGAGGAGACCGCTGCAGGGCTATGGTTGAAGTTCGAGTCCCTCTACATGACTAAAAGTCTTGCTAACAAACTCCGTCTCAAGGAAAGACTTTACACTATTTGGATGGCCGAAGGTACTTCTATCCAATCTCATCTTAATGAATTTAATTCTATTATTATTGATCTAGAAAATTTGGATGTCAAGATTGAAGATGAGGATAAAGCCGTGTTACTAATTGTCTCCCTACCTCCTTCATACAAGCACTTCAAGGAAATCATGTTATATGGTAACAATGATGCTTTATCTTTTGAAGATGTTAAATCTCATTTACTCTCAAAAGAGAAATTTGACCTTGAAGTGCATTCTAATGATAATGCCGAAGGATTAAACGTAGGAGGAAGATCACACGGAAAAATAAGTACCAAAAATGGGGCCATATCTAATGGGCATAAATCTAAGAATTTATGCAAATATTGTAAAAAACATGGGCACGATGTTTTCGATTGCTTAAAATTAAAGAAAAAGCTCGAAAGAGAAGAAAATGGAAAAAAGCATCGGAAACTGCACAAGCCGATTTTGGTGAAATAGAATCCGATGATGTTCTTTTGGCTACTTCTCATGAAGGAAGTAGAACTCCTAATTGGGTGCTTGATTCCGGTTGCACCTACCATGTTTGTTCTCAAAAGGATCACTTTATCGACTATAAATCGGTGAAGAATAGATCCGTCTCTATGGGCAATGGTTCTCGTTGCAAAGTTCATGGTATTGGCTCTGTTCGGATCAAGACACATGATGGTAAGATCGGGACTCTGTCTAATGTTCAACATGTTCCCCGATCCGAAGCGGAACATCATTTCTTTGGGCACTCTAGATTCTAAAGGGTGTACAATTTCGGCTCAAGGTGGAGTACTTAAAGTCTCCAGAGGTGCTCATGAACTTCAGAAGGCCATCAGACATAGAAATCTCTATGTATAACAAGGGTCTTCTATTATGGCTTTTTCTTACACAACCCGGTTCGGCATCAACACCTTCATAAAACGGGTTCTGGCATGTCACATTATTCTAAGCCCAATGTGCTATTGAGCCAGTGTGACATATCAACATAAAATTCGGGGTTCATACGACAAGTACATATTAAATTTGGTCCAAGGTGGAGATTGTTGGGTTAGATGGCCCAAATTTCTTAGACCCAAAAGCCTAACACAATAAAGGTATGTTCTCATCTCATGTTTTATGGAAGATCATGACTAATCATGATTTCTCTAGAAATCACTAGGGAAAAATAATTCAAGGCATGAAGTCAGCAAATGTCTGACATTCAACCTAGAGAAATCTAGATGCATCATGCAAGACAAATTTTGGCCGACATTAGCACCTATATATATGGTGTTGTATGTTAATTTTGGGCAACACAAAAAGATCAACCAACTATCCAACGCAAGAAGCCACATACTACATTAGCCTTCCTAAATTCCCTCCTTGTATATTAATCCACCTATTTTATTAATCCACTATCCCTCCTTGTAATACTCCTTTATGAGTTTTCTATTATAGTGAGAGTTGTATTTGTACTACTCACCCTTATAAGTTTCGGGTGATTCTTGTACTCTCCTATTTTCATATAGTGGATTTTCGGGTACTCGTCGTCGTGGGTTTTTTTGCCTCTATTTGAGGATTTTTCCCACGTTAAATTGTGTGTCCATCTCTTACTATTTTTCTTGCCACGTATTTCCAACTCTATTTATTTTTCTCAATCTCTACATCTTTAATCTGCTTCCGCTACGCACTCACAACCCTAACAAGTGGTATCCGAGCCAAGGTTGTTTAGAGTGTTTTTATATTAAAGATGTCTTCAGTAACAAAGTTCGAGATTGAGAAGTTTGATGGCAAGATCAGTTTTAGCATCTGGAAAGTCCAGATGAAGGCCGTTCTCACATAGAGCGGATTAAAAAGGGCACTTGATGGCAAGCAAAAAAAGCCATCTACTATGACTGACGAGCAATGGCAAGAGTTGGATGAAAAAGCATTATCTACGATCCAACTATGTCTAACTAAGGAGGTACTACGCGAGGTTATTCACGAGGAGACCGCTGCAGGGCTATGGTTGAAGCTCGAGTTCCTCTACATGACTAAAAGTCTCGCTAACAAACTCCGTCTCAAGGAAAGGCTTTACACTATTCGGATGGCCCAAGGTACTTCTATCCAATCTCATCTTAATGAATTTAATTCTATTATTATTGATCTTGAAAATTTGGATGTCAAGATTGAAGATGAGGATAAAGCCGTGTTACTAATTGTCTCCCTACCTCCTTCATACAATCACTTCAAGGAAATCATGTTATATGGTAACAATGATGCTTTATCTTTTGAAGATGTTAAATCTCATTTACTCTCAAAAGAGAAATTTGACCTTGAAGTGCATTCCAATGATAATGCCGAAGGATTAAACGTAGGAGGGAGATCACACGGAAAAATAAGTACAAAAAATGGGGCCATATCTAATGGGCATAAATCTAAGAATTTATGCAAATATTGTAAAAAACATGGGCACGATGTTTTCGATTGCTTAAAATTAAAGAAAAAGCTCGAAAGAGAAGAAAATGGAAAAAAGCATCGGAAACTGCACAAGCCGATTTTGGTGAAATAGAATCCGATGATGTTCTTTTGGCTACTTCTCATGAAGGAAGTAGAACTACTAATTGGGTGATTGATTCCGGTTGCACCTACCATGTTTGTTCTCAAAAGGATCACTTTATCGACTATAAATCGGTGAAGAATAGATCCGTCTCTATGGGCAATGGTTCTCGTTGCAAAGTTCATGGTATTGGCTCTGTTCGGATCAAGACACATGATGGTAAGATCAGGACTCTGTCTAATGTTCAACATGTTCCTGATCTGAAGCAGAACATCATTTCTTTGGGCACTCTAGATTCTAAAGGGTGTAAAATTTCGGCTCAAGGTGGAGTACTTAAAGTCTCCAGAGGTGCTCATGAACTTCTGAAGGCCATCAGACACAAAAATCTCTATGTATTAAAAGGGTCTTCTATTATGGCTTCTTCTTACACAACCCCGGTTCGGCATCAACACCTTCATAAAACGAGTTATGGCATGTCACATTATTCTAAGCCCAATTTGCTATTGAGCCAGTGTGACATATCTACATAAAATTTGGGGTTCATACGACAAGTACATATTAAATTTGGTCCAAGGTGGAGATTGTTGGGTTAGGTGGCCCAAATTTCTTAGGCCCAAAAGCCTAACACAATAAAGGTATGTTCTCATCTCATGTTTTATGGAAGATCATGACTAATCATGATTTCTCTAGAAATCACTAGGGAAAAATAATTCAAGGCATGAAGTCGGCAAATGTCTGACATTCAACTAGAGAAATCTAGATGCATCATGCAAGACAAATTTTGGCCGACATTAGCACCTATATATATGGTGTTGTATGTTAATTTTGGGCAACACTAAAAGATCAACCAACTATCCAATGCAAGAAGCCACATACTACATTAGCCTTCCTAAATTCCCTCCTTGTATATTAATCCACCTATTTTATTAATCCACTATCCCTCTTTGTAATACTCCTTTATGAGTTTCCTATTATAGTGAGAGTTGTATTTGTACTACTCACCCTTATAAGTTTCGGGTGATTCTTGTACTCTCCTATTTTTATATAGTGGATTTTCGGGTACTCGTCGTCGTGGGTTTTTTTGCCTCTATTTGAGGATTTTTCCCACGTTAAATTGTGTGTCCATCTCTTACTACTTTTCTTGCCACGTATTTCCAACTCTATTTATTTTTCTCAATCTCTACATCTTTAATCTGCTTCCCCTACGCACTCACAACCCTAACAAAGAAAATATAAAATAAGTTTAGATAAAATAAATTTAGATAAGATAAGTTCAGATAAGTTTAAATAAGATTAGATTAGTCTAATAATACAAACATCATCAAGTTTAATAAATTTAGATAACATCAAATAAGTTCAAATAAGATAAAATAAGTTCAAATAAGATAAAATAAGTTCATATAAGTCAAAATAAGTTGAATAAAATGGACCCAAAGTTAGAGAAGTATAATAGCAGAAAAAAAGGTAGTACAAGAAAAATTATTGATTTGTCGGCACTTGTTGGATATGTTTCAATGCGTATTTTCAAAATACAATTTTTTTTCTTTTCATAAGTTATTGTAATACGAATAATGAATTAAACATATTGGTGGCTGAAGTTGTGTATTGGACACTGCGTATAAAAATAGAAAAAATCATATAAAACGGAGGGAGTATACTTGAAATATAAAGGAGATACTATCAAAAAAACTTTCTCTGTTCCCTAAAGTTCATCCTATTTAGTGTAGCAATAAAAACCGAGGTGATAGAGATATACTATAGAGAGTGTGAAGCTTTAAGAGGTTGATTTGTAAAGCTTGATTTGCTCCCTAATATGTACCTTGACTAATATGTGGATATTATAATAATTTCATTTAGTTCCCAAATTTATACGTTACAAATAAACATTTTTTTCTAAAAATTTGTGTATCAAGTATATAAAATGTTGATTGTAAATTTTTAGCAATACAAATATAAATACACAAATTCTTATATGTGGCCGGTCACACCTATAAGATTCCGTTTGGCCGGCCCATATATAAAGCCCACGCGCATATAACACGTCAAAACCTCCTTCTTAGTTTCTTCCCACATCCCCGTAAAACCACTCGTACACTTCAAATCCATCAACAACAATGGCATTCTCCTCACACCGCAATTGCTCTCTCCTCCATTCTTACCATCACCTTGAGACCAAGACTTTAAACGGGCATAAGAAGTTCCAGCAGATGAAAATTGGGAATCTCCAAAAGCGTAGTTCGAGTGTAAATCGCAGCTAAATCGAAATATGAGTCTGACGATTTGAGTGGTGGGAATGGGAGATCAAGGGGATGATGATGATGGTGTGGAATGGAGGAGGTTGGATGAGTGTGTAAATTGCAGCTTCAATGGAAGTCCTTCGAATTCATCATCGTCGAAAAGTTCGTTGGGTTGTTGGGTAAAAGGAGGAGGACTTTAATCCATGCTCTGGATTTGGAAGGAGCCAAGTTGTTTATATTGAAAATGAATTCGAAGGAGGAGATAGAATCAAACAAAAGGGTAGCTGGAGTGGTGGTATTTTTTTGGTGAGGAGAGGGTGGTTGTTGGAGTGTGGTGTTGGTTAAGGGCATGGTGTGGTGTGTGTTAAGCCTTGAATGTTGTTGTTAAATTGATTAGTATCTTCTTCTGTTATATACAGTAACCCTGTTTAGTCTCCTTGTCTGGCAAGTAAACTATTTTCCCTAGATGTTCTTTAATTGGAGACTTGTGCAACGATGTCTGAATTTGGTGGATCCGAACCTGAGCTCCTTTCCCAAACCTGCAAAAAAGAGACCCACCCTGGAGGTTTGGGTGGTGGTTCCCCCTCCGAAGCTTAAGTCAAGAATCAGGAGTTTGAAGGAAAAAGTAGAGATAGAGAGAGAAAGTGAGAGAGTATTTACACAGAGTAAGTTTACACTATTTGCATTGAATTACCTTTCTCCTGATTTCTGGGGTATTTATAGTGGTTGTGATATGACTGCTGCCTTTTTATGGTACCCTAGAATAAAGGCACCTGATTGGCTAGGCAATCAAATCACGACACTTGACAGGCTATGGTTGGAGATGGATCATCAACCATTCACCAGCAGCCATTTTAGGAATTTGGGCTCTGACTAACCTTTGGGCCATCAAGTGAGCCTTTTTCTCCCATCTGAGCAAAACCCAATGGTTAAACCATTTTTCTGTATTTCTTCTGGTGAGACACGTGTACGGTCCAGATGGATCCATGTGTCTCGAGCATAGCCGTCGATATTTTAAGCTACAACATTTGCCCCTAAATGAGTTTTTACTGTTGGCCCATACGACGGTTAAGGCCCTTTTACCTGAGTAAGTCACCTCAAATTCAAAAGGCCCATCTTTTGGGGCTTACCGGTCACATTTGATCGTTTTACTCATTACCGGTCAACTTTTAACTGGCTCAGTAGGTTTTTCACCACTTTATATATATGCTTACTTTGCCTTCATTAAATCATTTCAAACCTGGAGAGAAATTTTCTAGAGAGAGAGGCTCTGCATTTCTTGTTCTAGAGAGAGAGAGAGATCGTCTAGTTTCCATTTTCTTCACCGAACCGTCCAAGCGTTTCGTCAGGTATCTTTTCATCTTTTTTTTTTTTTTCTTTTTCTTTTTTCTTTATTCTTTCTTAGAAAATCAATAAAATGGATTCCTCTTCTTCGTCAAATAATCCTGGCCGCCGTAGAGTTGGCCTTAACCCTAGAACCGATAGTACTTCTTCTTCGGCACATTCTAGAGTTGGGCCTATTCCGGCCGAGTATATATTTTTTTATGGATTTGGCCTGCAAAGTCAGACGAGCCAGTCTCTAACTGTGCAGGGTAATCTGGCGCACGTCAAGAAGACGGCCCGTCTATAACGAAGAATAATTCTCCCGTCCTATAGCTCTAAAATGGAGGAATCTACTGGACAAGTTCCAGATGAGAAGAGGGAGACCCAAAGTGCTCAGCCTTTGGCCGGGCCTACTTCCCCTGATAACGGTGTTAGTGAAAATCTTGAAATAAATCCTGAGGCTAGTCCGTCTGGTAGGGACATCGAGATGGAGGAAGCCGACGACGAGAATAACGAGAGTGGTTCTGGCACCGCTGATGAGTCGGACGAACCCTCCACCACTTCGTCTGAAATTAGGAGACGCTTAGGTCCCCTTTATGACCCGGCCTTTATACTAGTCAATCGTAAGTGGTTAGAAAAAATAGGGCCTGACCCCAGCTACTTGTCCACCTATATACCCATGCCGGGCTTCTCTTTCGTCATACCCAATAAGGAGGCTACAATCCTGAGTGCTCCCAAGAACCACTTCGCCGTATACAAGCTAGCCTTGGACGCGGGGCTAAGGTTCCCTCTTCATGACTTTGTAGAGCAGGTACCAAGGCACTATAACATCGGTGATAATTAATTGGCGCCCAATGCCTGGTACAATGTCTTGACATTTATAGCCGTCTGGGAGCTACGCGGCCTGGCCCTTTCTCTTCCGGCCTTTACCCAGATACATTATGCGTCCAAGATTCCAGGGATAGTGGATGGAGCGTGGCTCAGCATCTGCAACCGCCCCGGTTTTCTTACTGCTTGGCGTAAACCTTCGAAGATGCACGACTGGAAAGCTGACTTCATCTTCCTCCAGGCGGCCAACGACTTTGTCACTGAGGGTTATCGTTTTTATAACCGGGCCGTTACGAACACTGGGCGAGGGAAGTTTTTTCTGGATTTAGAGGACAAGTTTGACGAGGAGGTGGTGGAATACTTTAGAATAAAGGAGTATTCCAGACCAGATCACACATCCTTTAAAGGGCCAGCTAACTGGATTCCTTTTTAAGAGATGTTTTATGACGATAACTTCTTGGTCGCCGCCGGCTTGCGGTTGACCGAGGATAGAGGTATATCTTCAGAACTCCCAAGTAAAATTCGCCGTCCAAAATGTGTGTTTGACTAACCCTTTATTTCTTTTTTGTAGATACTCCCAGAGCACTCTCCAAAAGATCTTGGACGGGAGATATCAGCATGTCCAAGTTCACCGATAACTTGTGGAAGGAGTATGCCATGTCCAGCGCAGAGAAGAGGGCTAAAACACTTGTAATATTTTTTTTTTTTTGCGAGGGTAGCTCGAGGAAGGAAGGCGTCCATAGTTGGATGACTTCCTTCAACGAACCTTCCTCGTCTTGAAAGATATAAACGCCTTGGAAGAGACCCAGGATTTTCCGCCTAAGGCGGTAGATATAATCTTGGAAGAGGGTCAGTCGATGAAGGAAGGCGTCCATGCTTGGACGGCTTCCTTCTTCGAACCATCTTTGTCTGCGCTTTATAATGGCCTTGGACGGGGGCCTGGCTGGTCCGCCCAAGGTAAATGCTTGATCTTGGACGAGTGTTACTCGAGGAAGGAAGACGTCCATGCTTGGACGGCTACCTTCTTCGAACCATCCTCGTCTGAGTTTTGTAAGGGCTTTGGACTGGGGACTAACTGGTCCGCCTAAGGTGATTGCTTTATCCTGGACGAGGGTTACTCGAGGAAGGAAGGCGTCCATGCTTGGACGTCTTCCTTCTTTGAACCATCCTCGTTTGAGTTTTGTAATGGCCTTGGATGGGGGCCTGGTCTGCCCAAGGTGATTGCTTTATCTTGGACGAGGGTTACTCGAGGAAGGAAGGCGTCCATGCTTGGACGACTTCCATCTTTGAACCATCCTAGTATGGAGCATGAAGGAAGCTTTGGACGAGGTTGTCTCATGCTTTGACGGCTTCATTCGTCGATCAGCGCTCGTCTAAGGCTCAATAATTTATTGTAGCTATTCGTTCTTTGGACGATCATTTTCCTAACTTGTTGATTTTTGCAGAAAAGTGCCCCAACTAACAAAGCCCCACCGGGGAGATCTTCTTCGTCTAAGAAGAGACCGACAACGGTTGGGGACCAACAGCCGGCCAAAAAGCCTAAGGGCTTTACAAAAAAGAAAACGGAGAAGACCGCTCCAGCAGGCAAAGAGGCCGAGGGGAAGACTACCTGCCCTCTGAAGGACAAAGTCTGAAAGGAGGAATCGTCTACCAATGCCTCGGCTGCGGAAGAGAAAAAGATGGACTCGGTTCCCGTTGATCAGTCGGACACAATTGATAAATCTGAGTTCCGGCCAGACTCTGCTTTGGCGTTGGTGGTCCCTGAGCCAGAAACGGCTACTGAAGACAAACTAGCCTTCAACGGCACGGTTGCCAAGCTGGTCTCACAGATGCCGCTATCTATTAGAGTGGCGTCTCTATCTTCGGGTGAGTCGTATTATTCTAACATATGTAGGACGCTGCGGGTCGGTGGACGTTCAATAAGTCCGTCCAACAGACAAGCAGTGATCATTCCTATCAAGAAAACTGACTCCCCCCCCTCTTTCAGATAAGGGCAAAGGCCCTGCTTCTACCTCGGCTTGCCAAGATGCCGAAAGCTGAACGTGAACGGCATAAGCAGGAGCTGTTCAAGTGCTACCCTGAATCCTACATAAAGGGCCTAAGGGGAGCATCAACTGGGCATGTAGGTTACATGTTACAACTTGCTGCCGAGGTAAAGTTTGTTGTTGCTATTGTTTTTGTACTTATACAATTTTCTTTTTACTTTATAACTCGTCTAATGACTTGCTTGATCTTCGTTGTTCCAGCTTCTGGCTCGTAGTATTTTAACTGAGGAATGGGCGAGGGAGCTTAGGAAAGAAAATAAGCAACTCGTCCATCAAGCTACGACGGCTGGCGACAAGGCCTTGCACGGCAGTCAATTGGCGGAGACTCTCCATCCCCAGTCAAGGGAGGCCTTGGAGAAGAGGTCAGCCGAGCTGGAGGCCAGCAACAAAAACTATCTTGTCACCATCAACAAGCTGTACAAGGAACAAGACCAATTGAAATTGGCCTTGGACACCGTTTCATCCGAGTTGAAAGGCGAGAGAGATACTGCTCTCTTGGCAGCTGTTCAACTGAGCAGGGAAAATATCCTTCTGAGGGAGAAGAATACTCATCTGACCAAGGAGGCGGCCCAGGCCTTTGATGACGCTAAGGAAGGCCTTAAGTAGGTCATTGAGACGTCCAAAGATTGGGTCGTCAAGGCTTTTGAAATGCTGGCAGAGCCTCATGAAGTCCCCAGCTTTGTACGGCGTCTGGAATTTCAGGAGTGCGTCCACCGTGCAACGGTGACCGCTCAAGAGCCTCCTGAATTCTTGGACTCAGATGAAGAGGTGGCTGACGAGGAAGAGTCTCCAGAGGACGACCAAGGAACTAGCGCTGAATGAATTTCCCAGATTTAGGCTTATTTACCTAAGTTTCTTGGTTTGTTTGCCGTTGTAGCTTAGTGTCTTTCTTCTTTATGCTTTAGACTAAGTTGTAATCATTTATGACGAGTATATAATGAAGTGAATTTTTGCCTATTCTTGTCCTTTTTTTTTATTGCACTTAAATTTTTTAACTAGGACTCGTCTAGTTTTTGTTGCACATCTTTGCAACTTAATTTAGCAATAGATGCAACCTGCCTTTGCCTTTGGACGATCTTCATAATTTTCCATACATTAGCGCAAGTACAGATAAAGCTCGTCCTGTTTTTCGGAGTGAGTGTCGTCCTTGTCTTTGGACGGTCTTCAGGCTTGGTTAAGGGAAGGGTGAATTTCATCCTGATCTGTGGACGATCTTCAAGTAAAAATGTGGCTCGTCCTTATCTCTGGACGGTCTTGAAACTTAGTTAAGGAAAGGGTGAGTCTCATCCTTGTCTTTGGACGATCTTCAGACTTTCCTCAAAGAAGTTTAGTTAAGGAAAGGGTGAATCTCATCCTTGTCTTTGGACGATCTTCAGACTCTCCTCAAAGAAGCTAAGTATAATTGTGGCTCGTCCTGATTTTCTGATGGCCTTCTAGCTTAGTTAAGGAAAGGGTGAATCTCATCCTTGTCTTTGGACGATCTTTAGACTTCCCTCAAAGAAGCTAAGTATAATTGTGGCTCGTCTCTCAAACTTGACTAGTCCTAAAAGTTCCAAGGTTTTAGCTGTATCCCCCCTTCTTGGGCTTAGCTCATCCTTGTATTCTGGACGAGCTTTGCACCAAGAAGGGGAGCGGCCAACATTGGCCGAGCCAATGTAAACTCTTTCGTTTAGGACGAGCTTAGATATTTGTAGGCAATTTATATATTGCTGTTTATAGACGAACCATGGTTTGGCCGGCTTCCTTGAGGAAGCAACGCTCGTCTTGAAGTAGTGAACCCTTACTAGGGCCTTTACTACTTAGCTGACCTTGCATTTGAAAGTAAGATTCCTTTACTAAGGCTTGCTTACTTCTGGTCAGCTTCCTTTTAGAGACCCTGACGTTTCTCTTACTAGAGATTTTTGTCAATTGGTTGACCATATGTGTGATGCACCCTTTAGATTTATTACACTTTGGCCGGTCTCTTTGAGGGAGTGATGTTCGTCAGAGAACTGGGTATTCCCTGTTTTGAAGTTCATTGTCTATCTTTTACTTTGGACGTTTCATTGTTCTTTGTAATTTTGTCTAAGTTAATGTCACTTTTAGACCACTAGACTAACTGGTGGTAAAAATGCCCCAAAGTGAACAACTTAGTAAAAAATAGAGGAACAATATATATAAGGAGGAAGTAGAAATTGTATTATATGAATTTTTCTTGATCAAGTGTCAAGATACATGTATACAATTCTTGTTTCTCTTGTTTGTGCCGTGGCACTTGTTTGAGATTACAAACTACTTGTAGAATCCAAGTGCGTTGTATTGGTCATCCATCCTTGTCTTGGAGACGAAATGTTCCGCTTTGCACTTCCTGGACGATCAGATAGGGTCCTTCCCAATTTGGTGTCAGCTCCCCAGCTCCTTAGCTCGTCCAACAGCCTCCATTTTCCTTAGAACCAAATCCCCTACCTTGAGTGTCGTCTAGCGACTCTCTTGTTAAAGTCCCGAGCCATTCTCAGCTTGTACAGGTGCATTCTTGGCAGCGCATTGCCCCTGACCTCTGGTACTTGCATTGGTCCAAGGCCGTGCGTAATGCAGCCCAATTAGCTTCCTCTGTGTACAACATGACTCTCAAGGTGGGTTCTTCATTCTCAATGGGCAAGACAGCTTCAGTACTATAGACCAACATGAAGGGTGTCTCTCCTGTAGAGTTTTTAGCAGTGGTTCTGATGGACCATAACACCAGCCTATAGTTCTTCCACCCATAGACCCTTGGCGTTGTCCAGCTTTTTCTTGATGCCGTTCGATAGAATTTTTGTTGAACGACTCTACTTGCCCATTAGCTTGTGGGTGGGAGATTGCAGCAAAGTGGGCTTTGATTTCCCTTTCTGCCAACCAATCTTTTAGCTTAGGCGTTTCAAACTGTGGATCATTATCAAAGACGATGGACTGCGGCATGCCAAATCGAGTTATAATGTTTCTTCCAAATAAAGCCCTTGACATCATTCGTTGTTATACTCTGCATGGCTTCAGTCTCTATCCATTTAGTGAAGTAGTCCACAGATACGATTACAAACTTCTTTTTGCCCAGCGGTTACAAGGAAGGGTCCCATAATGTCCATGCCCCATTTGGCAAAAGGAAGTGGGAACAAGATAGGAGTTAAGTAGTTAGACGGCTTCTAATGCAGATTTTCGTGTTTTCGATAACTGGCGCACTTCTTTGCATAGGCAAGGGCATCTTCCTTTAAGGTAGTCCAGTAATACCCAGTCCTTAGAGCCTTTTCCCCCAATGATCTTCCCCTAATGTGGGATGCACAAGCTCCTTCATGGAGTTCCTTCAACACTTCTTGTCCATCTTTCCTGGTGATACACTTGAGGAGAGGACGATTGAGTCACTTCTTGTAAAGGGTTTCATCCCACAATTCAAACCACTTGTCTCGAGCTTTTACGTACTTAGCCTCTACAGGATCTAAAGGCAGTGATAAGAGGTTTTTAGTGTGTTGATAAGGCACCAAAAATCGCTTTTCAAACAATATTTATAAAACCTAACAAGCAATTACTAAGAACGTAGTAAAGGCAAGTCAAGGGTCGATCCACAGGGAAAATGGGATTAATTAAAGTCTATCAAGTCTAAATTACTTAATTGAAGGGTTTTTGGGGTTTATAATGATTTAGTATCAACTAATGACTAACTACTATCAAAAGACTAGCAAATAACACGAGTTGAAATATAAGATAGGAAGACACTAGAGTTAAGGTTACTAGTATGGATCAAAGCGGACAACGATTATTAATGCAATTGTGATTCAAAGGCAACGACTACGCAAGGTTTAGTTTTCCTCTAAAATACTTGAGTCCTCTCTCGAATGGTCCTCGAGAATGATCGCTTAATCAATCAACTAAATCCTCTCTCGAATGGTCTTTAGTCAATTGATTAAGAGATCCAATAAATTTGGAAAACCCCTAAAATAGGATCCCCTTAATTTCTACCCAATATCTTGGCCTAGAAATTAAGTTGATTCATGGGGATGATAAAAGAGTCCATAAGTCAATTAAGAACATGTGAAATCAAAATACCAAAGCACAAATGTGATCAATATCTATCCTAAGGCCTCAAAACACCAAGATTAATGCATAAACGTCTTTAAATCATCACAATCACATTAACAATACATTTAAACCCTAATCCATACTTTCACCCTAAACCTAGATAGGAGAATACTCACTAATCATTGATTCTAAGCATAAAAACATGAAATCTATAACTATTCTAGGGCTAAACATGATTAAGAGATAATTAATCTAATGAAAATAACCAATATGAAACTATAATAAAAGAGAACTAGAACTATGGAAAAGGAGAGATTGATAATCTAAAAAAGATGAATAAAACTAAAAACTTTGAAATTAAATTAATGAAAGTTACCTTGAAAGTGTAGATAATCAACAACTTTAATCTATGAATCTCAAATCTAAGAATAAGCAAAGTGTTTTTCTCTCTAAAGTAAGCCCTAATATTCTTCTCTAATCTCTAGAAAATAAGCATAAGTCAAAAACTAATCAACTCCAATGTTTTTAATGCTCTCGAGTATTAGAATTTTCTCGCGGAAATAGGTGGCGCGGGCGCACCAAAGCTACTGACTCAAGGTGCCAAACTTCGCAGGAATGGTGCGGGCGCACCAAGCCGACTGACAGCAAGAGTGCTGAATCTGTGGGGCGGTGCGGGCGCACCGATGTGTGCGGGCACTGCTATGGCAGTGCGGACGCACGATTCCTCAACTCACACTTCCTTTCCTCCATTTTGGCGCTTCCAAACTCCTTGAAACTCCCGCCTATTGTCGTATCTCCCAACTCTTGACCTTAGAAAAGATCATACCATCAATCAAAGCACGGGAAAACACAGTGAAAGCAAATGTACTAGAAATCCAGTCAAAATTGACTGAAAATCTAGCTAAATGTCACAGTGATCAACAATGATCAAGTGAAAGAAATAGAGAGGGAAATGAGGAAGAAAGAGGGAAGAAAAGGGTATAAAGAGGATCAAACTAAACCAAAAGGAGCTCATAAAGTGCGTTAGAAACGCACTTATCAAACTCCCCCAAGCTTAGCATTTTGCTTGTCCTCAAGTAAACCAAGAATGAGAAAGAAGAAAGAGAGGAAGAGAAAAGAGGAAAAAGAAAAAAACAACGTGCAACAAACTAATCTAAAAGCAAAGCTACAAACATGACATGCAAGCTAAATGAGTTCATAACAAGATTTAGGAGACCAACCAAACACAAGAGGGAAGATGATTAGGAAGCACTAGAATGACTTAAGGGATCTAATCCATTGATCAACCGAGTCCCCTTGAAAATAGGCTTTCTAAGAGTGATTTCTCACTCTTCTCCACTTCCAAGTCCCGAGTTTGACTCCCCCTAGGGACGCTCAACCATAATAGCTCGCCTCTACCATATTTTGATGACCCTCATCATGACTTGCACAAAATCTCACCCGCCACTACTTAATTGACCAAGACTAATCTAGAAGTCAAAAGAAACTTAATCAAGGTTGTAACGAGGATAGGTTAGGGGTGAGGATATCAATATGGGAATGTGGTGCAAAAAGGGTCAAGTGGAGTACACAATAGGGGGTAAAAACTCCCCCAAGCTAGTCCAAACACCAACTCAAATCGAAATCTCACACATATTTAATTATCACTTTGATTTTTACTTTTTGGAACATTGATTTCACTTTTTGAACACATTTTTTTTCTCAATAATTTGCTCTTTCTTTCTTTTCAATAGAAATCCAAATGAAGCACTAAGAGCATTCTTTTTTTTTTTTTTTTTTTCTTTCCTTTCTCACAATTTTCCTCAACTTTTGCAGTTATACACGCACATAAATTTACTTTCAACCAAAGACTTAGTATCAAAACAACTCAACTCAACACAAACTAGACATGTACTCCACTTTGGGGAAAGTTTGGCCATGACTTATTATGAGGGTTAAGCAAAAATAGGATAGAAAGGCTCAAATGGGTTGAGAAGCGGACAATTATGCAGGTATAAAAGCTATTTGGCTTTTGAGCTCCTATTTCTAGCAAAAAGAAACGCCCTAAATCATTCTTCTATAGGCTCGTCCTTATACAATCTTGGGAGCTAAAATGCAAGTCAAAAGTTAGGCGATCAATGGTGAGGGTTGTAAATGAGTCTTACGAGGTTCTTGGCCCTCCTTCGGGGTTCACCGCACAAGGAACAAGGCAATCCAGTCAACCAACTCCCCTAGTTTCAAAAAGACTCTACCAAAAGTCACTGATCTCAAAGATCACCTAATGTCACAAACGAGGCTTCCAAAATCATCAAGTCAAATGCAAGGAAGGTCTTCCAATCAAGTTATGAACACTCTTAGCCACAAATCATACATGCAACTAAGTCTCCCTAAATCACTAGTAGAATAATTGTTTATTGCTGCGGTCATTAAGTAGCCTATTGCGGCGGTTTTCGCTGCGCAGCAATAGGTAATTAATATATTGCTGTGGTTTTAAACCGCAGCAATATTTGAACATATTGCTGCGGTTTCTTGCCAAAACCGCAGCAATATATTTATTTTTTATTAAAAACGTACAACGTATTGCTGCGGTTTTGTCTAGAAACCGCAAAGAATAGCGGTTTTGTTGCCAAAACCGCAGCAATAGTTCCTGGTACAGGTAGAAATTTTTTTTTTTTTTTGGAATTTCGCAATTAAATTTGAAATATTAAAACCATGCAACTAACCCATCCACTATCCACCAAATTCGCAGACAAACTAAAAATTAAATAACATGAATTTCATTAATATATAAAGCTAAAAAAACTAATTACATAAATAATACAAAAGATCAAAAAGTAAAATGAAAAAGCAAAAATAACAAAACAACTATTACAACTTAATGACTAATTACAAAAAATTATAATAAAAATAAAAAAAAATAAGAAACTGACCTAAAAAACGAAAAAAAAAAAAAAAAAAAATCCTAAAACAAAAAAATCTAAAAACAGATCTAAAATAACAAAAAAAATCAAAAAAAAAAATCCTAAAACAAAAATCACAAACAGATCAAAAGAACAAAAAAAAACAAGAAAAATGAAAAAAAAAAAAACCGAGAAAAATCAACCCTTGAGAACCGGATCTCGTTTTTCGAAACCCACGACGAGCTAAGCTTGAATGAGCCACGACGGGCGAAGCTTGAAAGGTGGTCTTCAGCAAGGCCGACGGCGAGAGACCTCGTCGACGGCATATCACTATACTA
Source organism: Beta lomatogona (assembly GCA_947646795.1). Taxonomy (NCBI): domain Eukaryota; kingdom Viridiplantae; phylum Streptophyta; class Magnoliopsida; order Caryophyllales; family Amaranthaceae; genus Beta; species Beta lomatogona. The sequence goes on from CANSNZ010001145.1 coordinate 659,611, forward strand.
TTCAAGTGCATAACGCTGTAATAACAGTGAGTACCCATAAATATGCAATCCATTATCACTATGAAAGTGAAAGCATTCAAATGTAACAATACAGACTCACAATAAATTGGTTTTTATTTTTTTTTTTTTTTTTGCAGTCAATATTTTCAAACTTACTGATTTTCTTGATAAGATGAGAGAGCCCACGCAAGTAAGATACAAGATACGTACATTGCTCAGAACCCGTGGTGATTACAAAAATGAGGAGGGAGGGAGAAGAATGAGTGAGGACGAGAGTGAGATCTGAAAAATGAGGGAGAAGAATGAGGAGGGAGGGAGAAGAATGAGTGAGGACGAGAGAGGACGAGAGTGAGATCTGAAAAATGAGGGAGAAGAATGAGGAGGGAGGGAGAAGAACGAGTGAGGACGGGTGGTTACAAAAAAAATGGGGATCAATTGAAACCTAGTTGCACCGAGTCTTATATAAAAAAAATGGGGATATTGCTGCGGTTTTTTGTAAAAACCGCAGCAATATATTTTAATATTATTTTTTTAATATTATTTTAATACATTGCTGCGGTTTTTGCCAGAAACCGCAGCAATATATCTGGTCAAAAAGTCAATTTTTTTCAAAAATTTTCTGTTAAAACTATATTGCTGCGGTTTTTTGCCGAAATCGCAGCAATATCTTTATTTTATATTTTACCTTTTCTTTTTACGTGATATATTGCTGCGTATGGGTAAAACCGCAGCAATATCACCGCAGCAATAAGCAATTATTCTACTAGTGAATGTAGAAAAAGGAAAAACAAAATAGTTTTTTTTTGTGTTTTTTTTTTAAAATTTTATATGCAATGTAAAAATACCAAAAACAAACTACCAAAACTAAAAAACAAACTTCTAAAAACAAGCTATACAAGGGTGATTTGGATGAAACAGGGGTGGGGGAAAAAGACCAAGTAGAATAACCAATCACCAAGTCGAACCCACAACCAATAGAACCCTGCCTAAATAACCACCTAGGACCCCAAACTCCCAAAAACATAGGCATGCATGCAAGGGCCCCCACGCTTAAGCTAAACTCCGCGCTCGGAGTTGCAAAAGGTGGGAGGGGGATCAAAAGAAAGCACCTAAGAGTTCCCATCATTGCCACCATCGGGAGGGGGGTTAGAAGGGAAAAAAAACCTGGATACCCGTCTGGATAGTAAGACGGGTAGTGGGGGAAGGGGCGGAAAGGTACCTCCTCAAATGGCCCATCACGAGGGTCAAAGGCAGGAGGGTAGTAGGGGTGGTTAGGGAAGGGTGTCTCATGTCCGGAGTGGACATTGGCGAGATGAGTTCGTCAAGCCACTCGAGACACATGGTCAAGGTCGGTGCAGATACCATCAAGGGTAGCAGCGACCGCACGGTGGTTGGCCTCTTGAGTGGCCTGCATCTGGGCTATAGCCGCCATGACGGAGGCCATATCAAAGAATTGGGAGGAAGAAGTCTTGGCCGCAGAACCCTCAGAACGCTCGATACCCTCTCCACAGTGGTGGACAGAAGGTAGGTCATATCAGCTCAATGATCGGGGTCAATAGGGGCAGGGGGAACCCGCCATAAGTTACATTCAGGCGGGGGGTTCCAAATGAACTCAGTGTCCATATAACAGTAGGGTCTCCTTCCCACTAGCCAAATGCAACTGGTCTTCATAAAACCACGCAGAAATTTCATCTGCTGAAGGGCCGCACCATCCAATAAGTTGGACTGACCAACAGTTGGCACGCTTCTTCTAAGCGGGCCAGGTCATCGTCCAACGATAAGGTAAGATGCTAGCCGGGTGATCATTCCACCACAAATGATCTCCCCAGCTAGCGTAGTACCCCCTAATCTCTTGCAATCGATTAAGGAAGATAGCTGCAAAGTTTATTCGGGCTTCATGGTAGGCCCCATCAGTGGCCAACCACAAAACCAATAGCTCTTCCTTCCTCAATTTCCCGACTTCTTGCTTAGGAAAGAAGGTATAAACCAACATCCTATGGAAGTAGTGGAGAGCAGGGTGGATAGTCTCAGAAGCCTTGGACGAGTTCGTCCGAAACTAAGTGGTACCATTGGTGATCTTGGCCCACCACTCTTGTTCATTGTATCCCTCCCAAATTATTGAATAAGGGGCATCACATGGGGCAGTAGAGTCCGTCCCAAATGCGTCACATACCTCGTCAAAGACATTGTTCTGACTTGATTAAATAGACGACCTTGGATAGTCAGAGCACCGGATTCTTGCTCCCTACTTATGTTCAACGAACTCAAGAACTCAAGAGTTAGTTGGTCATAAGTAAGTTCCCGAACTTGAAGGAAGTTCAACAACCCTAGATTTCCTGCCATCTCCCTTACTATCATGTCGATTTTAAGGTGCTTGCAGGTATCAAAGTCATATAACTTCGTGGGTCGCAGAGTTCGGTTCGAAAGCTGAGTAAAAATCTGACGGTGTGCAGCATTTGAGAATTTGAGAGGGTAGATAGGAGGGGGATTAGAGCTAGAAGAGGGTCCTTGCGAGGAGGATCTTGTTTTAGCTCTCTTAGCCCGGGAGGATGATCCTTCGCCACTTTTTTTTTCCCATGGTGATGTTTTTAAAAACAATGTGAGAGATATTTTCTTTCAAATAGGGAAAAACAAAGGACGTGGCCGTATCAATGGGACTCTCTTCAAAACCTTTGGTCGAACTAATCACCACACTAATAACACACAAAAGACCTAAAAAAAAAAAAAACTACCAGCACATAAATCCCACAAGCAATAGCAACGAAGTTGCTAACAACCAAGAACTTGGTTCTAATCCGAAAACACAATCAAACTCACAAAATTCTCCAACTCACACAATCACAATCCAACAACATGTTTATCAATACTTGCTCAACTTCACAAAAATCTCATAGACTATGAAATTTCCACAAAGAACAAATAATTAAACTAGTCCATCACAATACCAATCACAAATTTGGGCAAAATTCATGAACAAACCAAAGCTAGAAGAAAAACAAGCATGCAATCAAAAAGAAAACAAACTTGTAGTCCAAATAACAAGATTATCAATGAAAAACAAGAGGTTGGAAGAAGATTACCAACTTGGAGATGAAAATCTCCAATTTTGAAACCCTAGAAATCCAAAGCTTGCAAAAACCCCAAATTTGATGTACTTCAGTGTTGTAGAGAGGAAAGAGATGATTTTTCCGGTGAGAGGTCGCCGGAATGCCGCGTGGCTCACCGGATCTAGAGTTGTGGAAGTGAGATAAAGTGAGTAAGTGAGAGAGAGAGTTCGAAATATGAGAGAGGAGGAGTGAGTTGGCCGGAAAAAAAAATTCACGATTTTTTAGTGCTGCTGGGGTTTGGTGCGGGCGCACCTCATATGTGGTGCGGGCGCACCAAACTTCCTGCCATTTTATGTATTATGCGGACGGAAAGGTGCTGGCGCACCTCTCACGTAGTGCGGCCGCACCGTTCTGAAATTTTGAATGGTGCGGGCGCACCAAACCTTCTGACATTTTTCATGTGCTGCAGACAGAGCGGTGCGGGCGCACCTCTCAGTGGTGCGGGCGCACCATTTCTTCTGCCAAAAAGATGACATATCGGTCTGTTTGGTGCGGGTGCACCTCTCGGTGGTGCGGGCGCACCAAACAGACTGCCCAACAAATTGTTTATTTTAAATTTCAACTTCTCAAATGAGACTAATCCTCTTCAGCTCAAGTTAATTCTTGTGGTTAGCTGGCAAAACAAAAATCAAACTAAAAACTGAAAATGGAAAAAGGAAAAGAAGGAGAGAAACGGGTTGCCTCCCGTGTAGCGCTTGTTTTAAGTCATTAGCTTGACTAAAAGGATATGATCTTCAAGAGGAGCGCTCGGGCGAGCGAAAGATCAAGCAACCAACGACACCGATGGCTTGATTATAGTAGTAGATCTTCAATCTTTGACCGTTCACCAAAAACGAACCATTCTCGCCCAAAATCTCATAAGCTCCATAAGGTGTAGTCTTCAACACTTGGAAGGGTCCCGACCACTTGACTTTAATTTTCCGGGGAAGAGCTTTAGCCTTGAGTTAAACAACAAGTCTTTGTCCCCAACCTGGAAGTCTCTTTGTTGAATCCGGTGATCGTGCCATTTTTCGTTTGCTCCTTGTATAATCTCGAGCTCTCATATGCATCAAACCGGAGTTCCTCTAGCTCAATTAGCTTTTCTTTCCGAGCATCTCCCGCCAAGTGAAGATCTATGTTGAGCTCTTTGATTGCCCACCAAGCTTTGTGCTCTAGTTCAACCGGCAAATGACAAGCTTTGCCATACACAAGGCGGTAGGGAGTGGTTCTAATAGGCGTCTTGAAAGTTGTGCGAAGAGCCCAAAGAGCATCATCTAGCTTCAAAGACCAATCCTTCCTTGTTTTATTTACCACTCTCTCGAGGACATTCTTCACTTCTCGGTTGGAAACTTCAACTTGGCCTTGAGTTTCGGGATGATAGGGAAGTTCAACTTTGTGATTCACCCTGTACTTCTTCAAGAGGGCCTCTAGTTGCTTCTTGGCGAAGTGTGAACCGCCATCACTTATCAATACTCGTGGTACCCCAAATCTTGGGAAGATGATCTTCTTAAGGAGTTTGGTTACAACCTTGTGGTCATTGGTGGAGGAGGCAATGACTTCAACCCACTTAGTTACGTATTCAACCGCAACAAGGATGTTTATGTTGCCCAAAGAAGGGACAAAAGGGCCCATGAAGTCAACTCCCCATACATCAAAGTGCTCAACCTCCAGAATGTTTTGTTGAGGCATCTCATGTCTCTTCGTGATGTCGCCACTCTTTTGACATCTATCACAGCTCAAAATAAACTCACGAGCATCTTTTTGCAATGATGGCCAAAACATACCACATTGGAGCACCTTAGCAACTGTTTTACTTGCTCCACCATGCCCTCCACATGCCAAGGTATGGCAATGTTTCAACACTAAATTGATCTCATGGTTGAGCACACACCTTCTAAAAACACCATCGGCGCACTTCTTAAACAAGAGAGGGTCATCCCAATAGAACCTCGAAGCTTCTTTGAAAAATCACTTCCGTTGTTGAGAATTGAAACCATGAGGTTCAATCCCACAAGCCAAGTAGTTCACATAGTTCGCGAACCATGGAATCTCATTATTCAGGATGGCGAATAGTGCTTCTTCTCTTAAATCTTCTTCAATAGGGGTCTCGTCAGGATCCAAGACCTTCTCATCAAGAGGGAGATGAGAAAGATGATCAGCTACCACATTTTCCGTCCCCTTTTTCTCCTTCATCTCAAAATCAAACTCTTGAAGAAGCAGCACCCACCTAATGAGCCGAGGCTTTGCATCTTTCTTACTCATCAAATAACGGACCGCAGAATGATCCCTATACACAATAGCCTTATTGCAGGTCAAGTAAGACCGGAATTTGTCAAATGCAAAAACTACGGCTAATATTTCCTTCTCCGTAGTTGCATAATTCCGCTGAGCATCATCCAAGGTCCTACTTGCATAGGCTATGACATGTAGCCTTCCTTCCTTGCGTTGCCCAAGAACAAGGCCCACTGCAAAGTCACTAGCATCGCACATCAATTCAAAAGGCAAGCTCCAATCCAGAGCTTGCACAAAGGGGGCAGAAGTGAGGGCCTTTTTCAAAGTTTCAAAAGCCTTATTACAAGACTCATCGAACTCAAAATCTACATCCTTTTGAAGTAGATTCGTCAATGGTTTTGCTATCTGAGAAAAATCCTTGATGAAACGCAGGTAAAAACCCACATGTCCAAGGAAAGCACGAACTCCCGTCACCGAGTTCGGTGGCGGAAGCTTCTCAATAATCGAAACCTTTGCTGGATCCACTTCAATGCCCTTCTTTGACATTTTATGCCCAAGGACAATGCCTTCCTCAACCATAAAGTGACATTTCTCCCAATTTAGGACGAGGTTCGTCTCTTGACATCTTTTCAATACACACTCAAGATTAACCAGACATGTGTCAAAAGACGAACCACACACACTAAAATCGTCCATGAACACCTCAATAGAATCTTCTAGCATGTCAGAGAAGATTGTTGTCATACACCTTTGGAAAGTAGATGGGGCCTTACATAAACCAAAGGGCATTCTTCGATATACGAATGTCCCATACGGACAAGTAAAGGTGGTTTTCTCTTGGTCATCCGGGTGAATAGGGATTTGAAAGAATCCGGAATAATCATCGAGAAAACAAAAGTGTGAATGACGAGCAAGTCTCTCCAACATTTGGTCAATGAAGGGGAGAGGGAAATGGTCCTTGCGGGTGGATTTGTTTAACTTCCTATAATCAATACAAACCCTCCACCCGGTAACAGTTCTAGTTGAGATAGTTTCTCCTTTCTCATTCTCAACAATAGTCATGCCTCCTTTTTTTGGAAACACGTAAATCGGGCTCACCCACTTGCTATCGGAGATAGCGTAGATGATTCCCGCGTCACGCAATTTCATAATCTATTTTCTTACAACCTCTTAGAGGTAAGGATTGAGCCTTCTCTGATGCTCTATGGATGAGGCATTACTATCGATGAGATGGATATTATGCATAGCAAGAGAAGGGCTTATCCCCTTAAGGTCATCTATCGAGTACCCAATGACATATTTATATTTTTGTAGTATCTCAATAAATTTTGATATAGAGATGTCATCAAGACTCGAATTGACAATAACTGGATAAGTACATGCATCATCAAGAAAAACATATTTAAGAGAAGAGGGAAGGGAAGCTTAGAACACTCCTCTTTGTCAATGGATGTAGCGAGAACCTCAAATGATTCATCTTTTGTCTCCTCAATAGTAGTGTTAAGAAGCATGGAGAATTCTTTCACCTCTTCCATGTCCAAGCTCGGGGCTTTGGTAAGGGAAGCATACAACTCATCCCCGGTGTGAACCACACTCGCAGCATCCTCTATCTCATTCTCCACTAGGTTAACCCGGCATATTCTCTCTATCATGGGCCTCTTCAAAGTCTTAGAGAAATCAAATACAACCCGCTCATTGGCTACCTCAACCGTGATAGTATCATTTTTGCAATTGATCACGGCACCCAATGTCTTTAGAGCTTATCTTCCAAGAATAAGTGGAGTCTCCGGATCTTCCTCCATATCCATCACCACAAAATCACAAGGCACAAATACATGCCCAACTTGGATTGGTACATCCTCCAACTCACCATGGGCGACTCTCACAGTGCGGTCCGCCAATTGAATAGTTTTCCCTGTCGGATGAAGATTTAGGTGCTTAGCAATGGACAGTGGCATAAAACTCACACTTGCTCCTAAGTCGGCCAATGCACCCTTAGAGGCTCTAGTTCACCTATCTTCACCGGCAAGGTGAAACTCCCGGTGTCTCTTTGCTTCTTAGGCATAGTACGTTGCACAAGAGCACTCACTTGGTAGGGTAAAGTGATAAGCTCATCTTCAAGCTTCCATTTGTTGGAGAGGATCTCCTTCAAAAATTTAGCATATGTCGGCATTTGAGACATAGCCTCAAGGAATGGTATGTTGATTTGAAGGCTCTTCATCACATTGAGAAATTTGGTGAACTTGTCACTTAATTTTCTCTCCACCAACCGCTGAGGATAGGGAACCGGAGGCACATAGGTCTTAGTTGGTGGAGATGATGGCATTGGTGCTTTATCACCAACTTGGACTTCTCTTTCCACATTCTCTCCTTTATCACCCTCATCCCTCAACTTATTCCTCAACGACCTCAACTTCTTCTTCCTTCTCTAATTCCTCAGTAGGCATCTTGGGACCCTCATAACTTGTTCCCGACCTTAAATGGATGGCTTTGGCTTGGTGAAGGTTGGGCTTAGGAATGGGTTGGCCCGGAAGTTGATTTGTGGGAGTAGAGGGTTTTTCTCGGCTACTTGGGCAATTTGGGTTTCAAGCATTTTGTTATGGCTTGTAGCTGTTGAAACCTTTGCTCATGGTTTTGGAGAATTTGGTTCATGGATTGAAGTTGTTGGAGAATTTGAAGAGAGGTGGGATCGGGATATGAGGTGGGTTCGGGATTTTGTTTGGGGAACGGATGGTTAGAGGGAGGTTTTTGGGTATTGGCTCTTTGATGTGGAGCTTGGTAGACATGAGACCCTTGTGAGGGTGAACCACCTTGATTATAGTTTGGGTTATACCCTTGCACATACCCTTGGTGCTGAGCTTGGTTGTACCCTTGTTGAGGTTGGTTGAAGCCTTGATTATAGTTTTGTTGGGGTTGTTTCCAACCTCCTTGTTGATTGCTTCTATACCCTTGGTTTCCTTGGTAACCATCTCCTCTAGAGTTTATTGCTGCCACATGCTCCAAATTTGTACCTCTACAATAAGATGTATCATGATTAGTACCTCCACAAATATCACAAGAAAAATAATTTACCTGTGATGAATTAGATGATGCGAGGTTGATCTTGGAGAGCTTCTTGTCAAGTTGATCCATCTTTGCTTGAATTTGATCCATGGGATCTAATTCAAACTTCCTACTCTTCTTAGGTTGAGCACCTCTTCGACGTCCACCCCATGAATAGTTCTTAATTACTTCTTCAATGGTGGACTCAAGTTGATCTTGCGGGATCTTAGAAAGTTGACCTCTCGCTCCAGCATCAAGGTTGGCATGTGATAGAGGATCAAAGCCATCATAGAAGAATCGCGTGAGTAGATTCTTGGTGAACTCATGGTGAGGGCATGAACGGATCAACTCCTTGAAACGCTCCCAAGCTTACGCAAGTGTCTCATCGTTCTCTTGCTCAAATGAGGAGATCTTCCTCCTTATGTCTGCCGTCTTCCACTCTGGGAAGTATTTTTTCAGAAAGGCCATTGTGACTTCCTCCCATGTAGTGAGAGAATTAGCAGGTAAGCTCTTGAGCCATGATTTTGCTTTTCCGGTAAGAGAAGACCGGAACAAATGCATCTTGATGTAGTCGGGAGAGACGTCATTTGTGGTTATCATGGCACAGATCTCAAGAAACCTATCAAGATGGTCCAGATGATCTTCATCCGATCCCCCACAAAATTGTTCTGCCTTCACCATCCGAGTGTACTGAGGATGAATGCTGAAATTTGTAGTAGTGGTGGGGAGTCGAATACCACCTTGAAGAACATATGAACCCGGATTTCCGAAATCCCTAAAGAGTTGTGGATTTACTCACCGGTTCACCCATTTCTGTCTCAACTTCACTTGTTGTACTTGAGGCTGGTGAAGATGGTTTGGAACCCAAAGACAAATCTTCCAAATTTTCCGAAGCTTTCGCAAGGTACGGTCAATTTCTGGATCTAGAGGAAAGGTTGGTGAACCGTGAGCTCTTCTTCTCATGTAACACAACAAAGCTAAGTAGAGGATTAGCAAATAACAACCACAGTCAAAAAGAAAATAAAAGAAAAATCAACTAAGCAACACTAAACTTAGGAAAAACTTCAATTAATAGCACAAGTTCCCCTACAACGACGTCATTTTGATAAGAGGTTTTTAGTGTGTCGTTAAGGCACCAACAATTGCTTTTCAAACAATATTTATAAAACCTAACAAGCAATTACTAAGAACGTAGTAAAGGCAAGTCAAGGGTCGATCCACAGGGAAAATGGGATTAATTAAAGTCTATCAAGTCTAAATTAATTAAATGAAGGGTTTTTGAGGGTTTAAAATGATTTAGTATCAACTAATGACTAACTACTATCAAAGAACTAGCAAATAACACGAGTTGAAATATAAGATAGGAAGACACTAGAGTTAAGGTTACTAGTATGGATCAAAGCGGACAACGATTGTTAATGCAATTGTGATTCAAAGGCAACGACTACGCAAGGTTTAGTTTTCCTCTAAAATACTCGAGTCCTCTCTTGAATGGTCCTCAAGAATGATCACTTAATCAATCAACTAAATCCTCTCACGAATGGTCTTTAGTCAATTGATTAAGAGATCCAATGAATTTGGAAAACCCCTAAAATAGGATCCCCTTAATTTTTACCCAATATCTTGGCCTAGAAATTAAGTTGATTCATGGGGATGATAAAAGAGTCCATAAGTCAATTAAGAACATGTGAAATCAAAATACCAAATCACAAATGTGATCAATATCTATCCTAAGGCCTCAAAACACCAAGATCAATGCATAAACGTCTTTAAATCATCACAATCACATTAAAAATACATTAAAACCCTAATCCATACTTACACCCTAACCCTAGATAGGAGACTACTCACTAATCATGGATTCTAAGCATAAAAACATGGAATCTATAACTAATCTAGGGCTAAACATGATTAAGAGATAATTAATCTAATGAAAATAACCAATATGAAACTATAATAAAAGAGAACTAATACTATGGAAAAGGAGAGTTTGATAACCTAAAAGATGAATAAAACTGAAAACTTTGAAATTAAATTAATGAAAGTTACCTTGAAAGTATAGATAATCAACAACTTTAATCTATGAATCTCAAATCTAAGAATAAGCAAAGTATTTTTCTCTCTAAAGTAAGCCCTAATATTCTTCTCTAAACTCTAGAAAATAAGCATAAGTCAAAAACTAATCAACTCCAATGTTTTTAATGCTCATGAGTATTACAATTTTCTCGCGGAAATAGGTGGTGCGGGAGCACCAATGAAGTGGTGTGGGTGCACCAAAGCTACTGACTCAAGGTCCCAAACTTCGCAGGAATGGTGCGGGCGCACCATGAAAATGGTGCGGGCGCACCCCAGAGCTGGTGCGGGCGCACCAAGCTGACTGACAGCAAGAGTGTTGAATCGGTGGGGCGGTGCGGGCGCACCGATGTGTGCGGGCACTGCTAAGGCAGTGCGGACGCACGACTCCTCATCTCACACTTCCTTTCCTCCATTTTGGCGTTTGCAAACTCCTTGAAACTCCCGCCCTAACTCTTGACCTTAGAAAAGTTCATACCTGCAATCAAAGCACGGGAAAACACATTGAAAGCAAATGTACTAGAAATCCAGTCAAAATTGACTGAAAATCTAGCTAAATGTCACAATGATCAACAATGATCAAGTGAAAGAAATAAAGAGGGAAATGAAGAAGAAAGAGGGATGAAAAGGGTATAAAGAGGATCAAACCAAACCAAAAGGAGCTCATAAAGTGCGTTAGAAACGCATTTATCAGGCAGCCGTCCTATCTTCTTGAATTCTATTATAGGATCCATCCAAACTGCCCCTCAGCTAAGAAACATAACTTGTTCTTGGTCAATACTCTTTTTTGGTTTAACCTCCCAAAACAATGTTCTTGGTGCATCACCGTCAGCTAGGTCTGCACACCGGTCCAGGCTCGGACCGACCGGATCCGGCTGGACCGGTGGACCGGTTTAGTCCGTTTGCGCAGACTTGGACCGGACCGGTTATGATTCCGGTCCAGACCGGACCGGACCTGTTTTTCTTGGTCCGGTCCAGGTCTGGACCGGTTGGACCTGTTTTGTTTTTAGGTGCTTTTTTCCTTGTTCAAAAAAAAAAAAAAATTTGCAAGCATTCTACCTTCCGAAATTCTAGTAGCTTTGTAGAGTAAAAATCTTGAAACCATTAGAGCTTTACATAAACATGTAGCTCACAAACTACAACTCCACAAACCATAACCCAAATTACAAGTTACAAATCACAAGCTATAAGAAACAATTTCACATATTACAACTTTAAAAACTATTAGAACTTTAAAAACCTAGTCCAAGTTTAGATGATAATAAACGAACTCTCATACATAGATATCCTTCCTTGCTTTATTCTCCACTAGATCAAAACAAGGTGTCCACAAAGATCACTTCATCGTCCAATTCAATACCTTGAACATCTATTCATTAAAAAAAATCACTTAGTAAAAAAACAACATTAAAATCAATATTAGCCATACAAAATTGAAAGTAAAATTCTTTATAAATAAAGCAATACCTTTCTCGATTTCTTCTAACTCTTTGACATTTTCTTCCACCTCAACTACCGGAACTCCTTTTGATCTTGATCTAAGCCAATCTTGTGTGCAAATCAAAGCTTGAACCGTCTAATATGAATATGAAAACAAAACATCAAAATGATTTTATGTTGACACAAATGAACTTTTTTTTATAAATACAAAGTATAAGTGAGTGAAAGATATTACTTTAGAAGTCAAAGAACTCCTAAATGGATCGAGATGACGACCTCCCGCACTAAAAGCGGATTCCGATGCAACGGTGGACAATGGAATAGCTAATATGTCATGTGCCATACGTGATACAATGGGATAATGATGACCATTACTACCCCACCAAGATAAAGCATCCATATCCTCTTCCTCCACTCCTAGTTGTTCATTTAAGTACCTCTCAAATTCACTCCTCACATATCCTCCCAATCCTTTCAATCTTTTAGCTCTATCCTTAATACTTTTCATGTAATCAACACCACCGCCAATGGTACCATCCTCCTCTAAATCCAATGACATAGAATCTCCACTTTGTGCACATTGAGAAGCGGAAGAAGAATACATATTTCGATACTCATCAAACAACGAATATGCAAAAACTTTCACATCATTAGCAAGTTGCATCCCTTTTTCTTTTCCATACATGTCACTAAGTGTCAATTCAACAACCAATAATTTAGAATGAGGATCAAGAATCACAGCAAGATTTATGAACATATTCATTTTCTCAACATTCCCCCAATACTTATCAAACTTTCTTTTCATAGAAATCGCCATAGCTTGAAAATCCAAATCAACATTTTTCTCCTATTTATTTAACATGTCATACATTGCCGCAATCTCAAACAAACCTTTGTTATTTGTCACATAATGTGAACCAGATATACGACGAGTCAGAAGGTAAAATTCTCTCAAAAACACAACCAACCTTTCCATTTTTTTCCAATCATCAAAATCAGGGGGTTTTTCATTTTCATTCAAACCATCACCATCAGGAAGAGATATCCCACTAAATACACGCTGAAATTTCAAAGCTGTATCTAACATAGTGTATGTTGAATTCCAACGAGTAGGAACATCAAAGGACAAAGAAGACTTATTATCTATATTAGCCTTTTGAGTAAGATCTTTGAATCTAGCTATTCTTGCAGGAGAATTTTTAACATACTTCACAACATTTCTAACTCTATCAATAGACACAACATGTTCCTTAATGCCGTCCCAAACAATGAGATTAATTATATGAGCAATGCATCTAATATGCAGAAATTTTCCATCACTAATACAACCAGTTCTTTGAACCATTCTTCTCAAGTGCAAACAAGCAACATCATTAGAACTAGCATTGTCAACCGTGACAGTTAAAAGTTTATCCTCAATACCCCATGATTCCAAACATGCCTCAACAGCTTTCCCAATAGCTTCACCTTTGTGACTAGAAATTGGACAAAAATTTATTATCTTTTTATTCAATTTCCAATCACTATCAATAAAGTGAGCAGCGAGACACATATAGTTGATTCTTTGAATTGATGTCCAAGTATCAGTTGTCACACAAGTTCTTTGACACTTCTTAATAGATTCTTTTAAAATTTTCTTTTCAGTGTAATGAAGTTGTAAACAATCACGAGCAACAGTCATACGAGAGGGGATATGAAATTTAGGACAAGCAACTTGCATCATCTCCCTAAAGCCAACATTCTCCACATGTCTAAATGGAAGCTCATCAATAATGATCATACGAATCACGGCTTCCCTAACATCCTTTACATTAACATTACCATATTTTAGTTTTTCGTCATCACATTCTTTGTCCCCTTGTTGAAAAAATAATTCAGTTTGCTTCCCTCCCCCCTTGTCTTTATCTTTGTTAGCAGGATTTCCAAGACATTTTTCAGCATTGTACTTCACATTTTTTTGACCCATTAACATTACCATCAGCAGCAAAAGTTTTATCACAAAACTTACATTCGACTCGAAGTTTTCCTTCATCATCCAAGTACTCAATGTAGAACTCCCAATATGCTGCTGTTCTTTTGTTTTTCCTAACCAAATACTTGCGGCCTTCCCTAAGTATCTTCTCTGGAGGCAATGTCTTGCGCAACTCTGTAAGGTCTGTCCGACTGGCAGCATCGGAAAGTGTGGTTGTCGTTTGATCAGAAGAGTAGACCGGCCTTTTGGATCGGGAGCTCTCCATCTGCAAAATTAGATAGGAAATTATAACATATACAACAATATTACAATAAAGAAATAAATTAAATGCAAGGCAAAAAACATTATACGTAAACATAGCAACTTACATTGCAAGAAAATGAATCCGAGGCTTCCGTATTGCCTACTTGTTTGTTAGGCCCTCTGTCATATAATATAGTTGAGGTCAATTGCTTAACTTTGAGCAACATCTTCAACATAAATTGAGCAACTACACTAGCCAATGGACTCAAAAGCAGCAGAACATCTAACTTTTTTATATGGTATAATGATAAGCAATATTATTGACACAACAAATCCTCCACTGATTGTGTGCAACCCTACTGCCCTAGTAATATGTACTGTACTCTGTCATTAAGACCCTTCTTTTTTTCCCTCTTTACTTGTCTCTCTAAATGGGTAGAAAGCTTATACAAATATTACACAAAACATAATTCATAATGCACAACTTATTCAATACACAAAAGTTTAGCCACGACTTATTTGATACATAAAATAAAAACAGAATTCATTCAATACGAAATAAAAAACAGAAATCATATTCAATACAAAATCAGATTCAATACAAAAAAAAAAAAAAAAGAAATCATAATCAATACGAAAATAAAAAAAATCAAAATATTTGATACACAAAATGTAGGTAATTCGTCTCAAATAATCATAATCAGATTCGTCTCAAATATGTAGGTAATTTGTCTCAATAATGCAAAATTTTCAAAACATATATTCAAATAGAAATAAAAAACGAAATCAGAACAAAAAACAGAAATTTAATTGAAAAAACAAGAAATAAAACTGACGAAAAAACGAAAAAAAAAAGAGAATTAGTAACTTACAGTTGTTGGAGACGATAGAGAATGAAGAGAGGAAGAGAAAGCACTCCTGTGTTTGCATTGAGAAGCGTCGAAGATGTCAAGAATCAAGATGGTGTGCGGAAAAATGTTGAAGTCTTGGAGAAGACAACAGAAGGGAAGAGAAGAGAGAGAGAGAGTGTTTGTTTTAGGGTTTAGTTGTGACTTGTGCGGCTGAACTTAACTTTCCTTAGGAAATTGCGATTTTTTTTTTTATTTTAAAAACCCGGGTCAACCGGTCCTGACCGGTTTCCACCGGTTTTAACCCGGACCGAACCAGTTACCCGAAATTCACTTTTACCTTGGACCGTGGACCGGACTGGTTTCTTAGGACCGGTCCGGTCCGGTCCAAATTCCGGTCCGATCCGGTCCAAATTCCGGTCCGGTCCGGTTTGTGTGCAGTCCTACCGTCAGCTGAGCTGGCCAATTTTGAGAGAGCATCTGCTTGATGATTTTCTGACCTAGGTACTTGGTCGAGAACAAATCGTTTTAATGGCTAAATCTCATCCTTGAGACGCATATATTTGCTCATTGACGCCTCTTTGCATTCAAAATCTCCATTGACTTGACTGACGACTAAGAGAGAGTCCGATTTGGCCTCAATCTCTAAAGCCCCAGCAGCCTTACACATCTTGATCCCAGCCAGAAGTGCTTCATATTCCTCTTCGTTGTTGGACGCTTGGAATTGGAACCTCAGCGCATATTCAAATTTATCTCCCTGTGGAGATTAACAAATAATTCCTGCCCCACATCCATTTACTGTGGACGATCCATCAACCATGAGCGTCCAATGCTTCCTTCCTTCGGCTGGATCATGTATTGGCTCTATAGTTGGCCGAGTGAACTCAACTATAAAAGATGCCAAGGCTTGCCCCTTAATAGCTTTCCTTGGTTGAAAAGATATGTGAAACATGTTCAATTCAACAGCCCACTTCAGCATTTGTCCAGCGGCTTCCATCTTTTGCAAGACTTGCTTCAGAGGTTGGTCAGTGTAGACTAGTATACTATGAGCCAAGAAGTAAGGCCTCAATTTCCTGCTGGCCATGACAAGTGCCAAACCAAACTTCTCGATCGGCGTGTATCTACACTCCGCATCCTTGAGCACATGACTCACAAAGTATATTGGGATCTGCACTAAATCTCTCTCAGCCAGTAAAACAACACTCACAGCTTGAGGGGACACGGCCAAGTACACGAACAGTTTTTTCCCCCTCTGCTGGACTGACCAACCTAGGTAGCTGACGAATGTGATCTTTGACTTGCTGAAGTGTTTGTTCAGCTTCTGTTGTCCATTCAAACTTGGATTTCTTCTTGATAGTAGCAAAAAAATGATGACACTTGTCCCCGGATTTAGACAAGAAACGTCCAAGGGTAGGTAAGCAACCCGTCAGGCGCTGAACTTCCTTTATCTTGGACGGGGACCTCATGTCTAGAATAGCTTGGATTTTCTCAGGATTGGCTTCTATGCCTCTCTGATCCACTAAGAAGCCTAAGAATTTCCCTGTCAAAACACCAAAGACACATTTTTTGGGGTTCAATTTCATATTATACTTCCTGGGAGTTTCAAAGGTTTCTCTCAAATCACCAACATGGTCGCCCTCTTGCTGACTTTTGACAATCATGTCATCTATATATGCTTCCATGTTCCTCCCTAATTGTGGCTGGAAGACCATATTGATCAGTTTTTGGAAGGTGGCTGGAGCATTTCTGAGGCCAAAAGGCATCCTCAGCCAGCCATACAGTCCCTTCTCCGTGATGAAGGACGTCTTGTCTTGGTTCTCCGACCACATGGGTATTTGGTGAAACCCTGAATAAGCATCCATAAAGCTTAACAAAGCATGGCCAGTCGTGGAGTCTACCAGCCGATCTAACTTAGGCAAAGGGAAGTTGTCGTTAGGACAGGCCTTGTTGAGATCAGTGTAGTCCAGCACATTCTCCATGTGTCATTGGGCTTTGGTACCATGACCACATTAGCAATCTAGTCTTGGTAATATGTTTCTCTAATGAAGCGTGATTCCAACAACTTCTAAACTTCCTGATCGACCGCCTGGTTCCTGGCCGGTCCCAAGTGCCTTTTCTTCTGACGAACAGGCTTTAAGCTGGGATCGACATTTAGCCGGTGGACGGCCAACTCTGGATCAATTTCAGTCATCTCTTCAACACAATAAGCAAAAACGTCTTGAAATTCCTTGAGCAAGTTGATCAAAGTGCCCTTCAAGCCAGGGGAGAGTGAGGACCAATCTTTAAGTTGCTTTCTGGACGAGCCTCGTCCAAACAAACATCTTCTGGGGCCTCTACCGGCTCTGGGCGTTCTATAGCCACGCCCATAATGGCCATCACTTCTCCTGATGAAGGTAGTTCTTCCTTAACGGGTACATACTTCCGTTTCTTGCCGGGAAGGGTTTCAGACGTTTTCCTTGAGGGGGAAACCTGTGTCTGAGTACTTTCAATTATCATTCTCAGAGAGGCCAAGTCCTTCACAATCTCGGACACCTTCCCTTCGCCAGCAACCTTCGTCTGGTCTTGTTTGTCTGCTTTCCATGATGATGGTTTCAAAGTAGTTAGGTAACACTCCCTAGCCGCCTGTTGGTCTCCATGCAAGGAGTCAATTTGACCACCATCACATTCAAACTTCATGAGCATTAAGTGAGTCACCATCACTGCCTTAACATGATTCAGAGTTGGTCGTCAAGAATGACATTATAAGCCGTCAAATCTCGGACAACCAAGTACTTGATGAACAAAGTCCGTGAGGCGTCATTCTCTCCAACTCGAACTGGCAGCGTGATTGTCCTCATAGGATGAATGATTCCTCCCCCAAACCCAATGATTGGGTAGTGGACCGGAACCAAGTTCTCCTCATCAAACCTCAGTCGAGATAGACAGTCGGCACTAATGATGTCCGTGGAGCTTCCAGTATCAATTAGAATCCTCCTTACTCTCAGGTTAGCTATCTTCATTTCCACCACCAAGGGATCATCATGGGGGGTTCTCAGCTTCCCCCGATCTTGCCCGCTGACGACTACTTTGGGGAATGGCTCAGCCTTTGTCTGATATGTCAACAAAACTTGGCCGAGCTCCCTAAGATAGTTCTTATGCCTCCTGTTGGTTGGCCCTCCAGTAGAAAATCCTCCCGAGATAATAAGGACAGCATCCTCGTCAGTGCTTTCACTTTCCTTTTTCTTACTCTGACGGTCATCTCTTTTATGAAACTTCTTTCCCCCTTGGGGTATGTATGAGTTCATCTTTCCTTTTCGAGCTAGATCCTCTAATGCCCTCTTAAGGTGTTTACATTCATTGGTCTCATGACCACAGTCTTTGTGAAAATGGCAGTACTTGCTCTTGTCCCTATTCCTGTAAAGGGTCTTCATTTCAGTCGGAGCCTTTAGCTCATATTGATCCTTTATTTCCATAAGAATGGAGTATTGATCCTTGCTAAATTCAATGGGATTAGCCTAAGATTCAGACTCTTTCCTCTTGCCTCTTCTGGACGAAGCAGTTGTGGAGGTTATAGCCCAAGTCTCAGCCTTTTTAGGGTTGCTCTTCGTTGGTTGAGCTACCTCTTCAGGCTTCTTAGACTCAGGGTGCTTTGCCTCAGCACATACTTCAGTGGCGTGTATAAACGCTTCGGCTTCTTTTAAAGCTTCGGCAAGAGTGGTGATTTTTTTTCTTCACAAGGTCAAACTTAAAACTTCCTGGCCTCAATCCCCTGATGAAGGCGTCAAAGGCCACACCAGCATAGAGATCTTGAATCGGAAGGGCTTCTAGATTGAATCTCTTAACAAAATTTCTGAGGGCTTCCTTTGGTCCTTGGACGACCTTGCCCAAGTGCATGCTTGTTTTTTGCTCTTGCCGATTGGCAACAAAGTGATTGATAAACAAAAAACTAAGTTCAGTGAAATTGTTGACTGAATTGGGGGGAAGATTGTCAAACCACTTATGAGCTACTCCCTTCAGAGTTGCCGGGAAGTTCTTACACCAAGTAGCATCATCTACACCTTGGACATACATCTGATGTTTGTAAGCGGGTAGGTGATCGTCTGGATCGGTTGTTCCATCAAAAGGCTCTATGGTAGGGAGTTTTACCTTTGGGAAGGGGGGGAGCCTCCATGATCCTGGCCGAGAATGGGGTTGGCCAGTTGATCCGAAGGGCTCCCAGCTGTCCCTCAATCGGTATGAACTCCTTACGATATTCTTTCAACACGGGATTAGATGAAGTGTTTGCAGTGGTTGGACGCCTATAAACCATTGGCTGAACCACCGTTATCTCTTGTCTTGGACGAACAAGAGAAGGACCCAGACTTCTTCCTTCTGTTCTGGATGGTATCCTCAAAGGAGGGTCTCTCAAGTACGATGTAGACCCAATGGCCGACCATTGTAATGCAGCAGCTTTCTTTGCCTCTAGGTAATCCCTGACATCTGTTTCCATTCGATGCCCATTTGGACGAACATTATCCTGGGTCCTAACCACCAGGTTCCAGTCCATCTTCCTTCACTGCTCACTGCCTTCTGGTTGCTTTTCTCTAGCCGTTGTCCTAGAGGGTTCCTGACGAACAGGTCGACTTGGACCTGGACGATTCTCTTGGTAATGCCCCCTAAGAGGAATTGGATTGTTAGCTGCTGGCTCCGGGTTAACTTGGAAAAACAACATGTTGTTCTCGATCTGCTCCTGGACGACTGCTGCCATTTTAGTCTGGAAGTCATTCAAGACGTTCTCTAGATGGGCAGCAGTCACTGGACATTCAAGATTCTCCTGAATAACAGGTTGTTGGCTTTGTCCCGGGACATTGATGATGGACGGAGGTCTATCCCTTCCTCGAGGCGGTCTCTCGTGATCTACTGTATCTTCAACATTAATCTAAAAACTTCGATTCCTAGCCACATTAGACGATTGACAGTCAGTCATCGTTGCGTCTCCCCACAGACGGCGCCAAATGTTTAGTCTCCTTGTCTGGCAAGTAAACTATTTTCCCTAGATGTTCTTCAATTGGAGACTTGTGCAACGATGTCTGAATCTGGTGGATCCGAACCTGAGATCCTTTCCCAAACCTGCAAAAAAAGGACCCACCTTAGAGGTTTGGTTGGTGGTTCCCCCTCCGAAGCTTAAGTCGGGAATCAGGAGTTTGAAGGAAAAAGTAGAGATAGAGAGAGAAAGTGAGAGAGTATTTCCATATAGTAAGTTTACACTATTTGCATTGAAGTACCTTTCTCCATATTTTTGGGGTATTTATAGTGGTTGTGATATGACTGCTGCCATTTTATGGTACCCGAGAATAAAGGCACCTGATTGACTAGGCAATCAAATCACGACACTTGGCAGGCTATGGTTGGAGATGGATCATCAACCAATCACCACCAGCCATTTTAGGGATTTGAGCTCTGACTAACCTTTGGGCCAGAAAGTGAGCATTTTTCTCCCATCTGAGCAAAACCCAATGGTTAAACCATCTTTGTGTATTTCTTCTGGTGAGACACGTGTACGGTCCAGATGGATCCATGTGTCTCGAGCAGAGCCGTCGATATTTTAGGCTACAACAAACCCCATTTGTTTATAAGAGTAACTTTAATAATATTATATGAGTAACCTCGTTTAGTCATAAAAATAATGTCGTTTAATCTATGAGTAACCTCGTTTGATCTTATGAGTAAACTCGTTTAATCTTATGAGTAAGCTCATTTATTTATACGAATAACCTCATTTCAATCATACGAGTAAACCCAATTGATCACAAAAATAACCGCATTTACTCAAACGAGAATTCCATTCATTAATAAGAACAAATTGATTAGTTTCTCATTTTCTCGTTTAGTCATACAAGTAACCTCGTATAATTTATGAGTAGCCTTGTTTTATCTTATGAGTAACCTCGTTCGATCTTATGAGTAACCCCATTTATTCATACTAGTAACCTCATTTATTTATACGAGTAACCTCATTTCAATCATACGAATAACCCTGATGGTTCACAGAAGTAACCGCATTTATTCAAACGAGTAACCTCACTCATTCATAATAGTAAATTGATTAGTTTCTCATTTTCTCGTTTAGTCATACAACTAGTGTCATTTAATATATGAGTAACCTTGTTTAATCTTATGAGTAACCCAATTTATTTATACTAGCTAGTAACCTCATTTATTTGTACGAACAACCTCATTTAATCATACGAGTAACCCCAAAGGTACGTAACCACATTTATTCAAACGAGTAACAGTAACCCCATTCATTCATAAGAGTAAACTGATTAGTAACCCCATTTATTCAAACGAGTAACCTCATTCATTCATAAGAGTAACCCCTTTTATTGATACGAGTAACCCCATATAAATATATAATAATTTAAGTAACTTTTATAATTTCAACATATTAAAATTCAAAAATTGTTTGATATAGATAAAAAGTATAAATAATCAAAATAGATTATTGACTATTTTAACAATAAATATAACTAATTTATAAAGCGAGTTAAACATATCCTTTTTGGAATTTTTTATGGTACTTGCAACATTTCTCTTATTGGCAAATTTTTGTACAAATAAAGCTTTATTTTATTATTAAAGCACATGGGTATTGTGTCACTCTTTCTCTTCCTCAGTTTATGTGCCATTTATCAATGTTACATATATTAAGAAACGGATGAAGTAATTACCATGGGGAGATAGATTACACACCCTCCCACTTTTCTCATCCATATCATTGAGGATTTGAGGTATGACTTAAGAGTTCAATCTCTTTTTTTTTTTTGTAATATTTAATTTTATTGTTTGCATTGGGCATGTATGCCTTTTATTTTACTGGTTATAAAACGATTTACATTTTGCTGCGTGTTTTAAATTTTTTTACACTAATACTAAACTTACATTTATAAAAAGTTCATGCTCTCACTCACATATTTCCATGCTGACCATATTCTTTTACTAATATATACTACCTTTGCTTTCATTTAATCTACACATTTCCACTTTCACGTTTGGCAATAAAAAACTTTGACCTTTTATATTTTAAATTACAAACAAGTAAAAGTTATAAAAGTTAATAGTTGAAAAATATATGTTGTGACCAATCACAAATGATGATTAAAAAAAAAGTGAAATATATAAATAGTGTCAAATTACAAAGTATGTAGTTTATAAAGATTCGGAAGGAGTAATAACAAAAGGTAATACTCCCTCCATTGCTTAACTTATGCTCCATTTGACTTTTTGGAGTCTCCAAAATATATCTTCAAACCACTATATCTCTAATTATGCATTTGTAAAAAATTATAAAATATTATAATAATACACTTATATACATTAGAACAAACCTAACAAGATCTATTTATATTTTTCGATATATAGAGGAGAATATACGGTCAAATTAGTTTTTAGACTTTGACCCAAAAAGATGCAATGGTACAGACTTTTTGGGGACAAATGTTTGCATATAGCAACCCTTTTTGGGGACAAGTGTTTGCATATAGCAACTCATTATAATCATTACTAATGATTAATGGTCAAAGTGTGGATCTGTAAATGAGAAAGTCGAACAAATGCAATTATTATGAAACCGATGGAGTATGAGTTAAAACTTAAAATCCATGTAATTTTCCATTAACTTATCAAAAATAATAAGATTAGGTTGTGGTTTGATGTTTTGTGTTGTATTAATATTGCTTTGATACTTTTAATCTATTTTAAGTAAATACATAACAAACATTAATGATCAATTGTGAAACTTAACAGTACAGATTTAATCCCTTGTTAAAAGGACTTAAAATACAAATTATAAATCCTATAAAAATACATTTTGACTATGATACATAGAAATGGAAGATGGATATGGACACGATACGAAAATGGAAAACGCCATTATTTTTATAAAAAAGGAAAACAGCTAGAAAACGTCAAACAAAAATTTACATAGAAATATTATATGACATTAAACAAATCAACTTCGTAAATAATTAATTAGTATTCTATACAAACTTGAATTTTATGATAAATAGATAAGAAAGCATAAATAGTAAAAACTAAAAGCAAAAAAACCTCAAGAGAGCTAGAGAGAGTAAGAAATGTAGACAAAAGAGACAGGGGCTACTGTGAAGAGAGAGGCTACTAGGTTGTCGGAAAGAGAGAGATGGGCTATTGGGTTTGCTGGAGTGACGACATTATTGCTCTCATGTTGTTCTTTTATTTTATTTTCCTTTTATCTCCCTTTTTCTCATAAAACAAAAGGGAAACATAATTTTCGCTCTATTTGTTGTTTTTTATAAACTTTCTAAATGAAAAAATGTTTCCTCATTTTGGATATGTCGTTTCCAACATGTGTCTCACACATGTCATGTCGTTTCAGGTGTTAGAAACTTGAAACATCAGGTCGGACGTGTGTCTGTGCTTTATAGTTTCGAGAACTAGTTGTACAACCATGAATGAAGACACCACTCTATGTAATCAATTTAAGGCATACTTGAAGATGTTTCCGACTAGGTTTTGGTCTTCCTTTTGGGCTTTTGACGAGTTCAGCGAGCCGCAATCGTCTCCATGTAGTCAGTTTTAGATATTGGCCTTCCAAGTACACCACCTAACTTGTGCCACGCATGTCAGTATTGCCATTAATTTGCTTCAAGGTAGTCGTTGCAAATACTCCTTCCGTCCCATAATATAGTGCTTACTTCTTTCTTTTTACGGGAATTAAGGAGATTGAAGGGAGTAGTAGGATTATCAAAAAATATATTTAATGAAGTACTTTTGTCTTGGAACTACTTCCTTTATTTTTTTTCCTTCAAAAAAAAATCAAAAAGCAATAAAATTTCCTTGGAATGGTACAAACTAATAAATAGGAGCACATATTTTGAAAGAAAGCTAGGAATATTTTGGGAAGTTTGTGTAAAAATTGAGGATAATTTAGTCAAAACAAATTAATATAAAATGAAATAGGCACAAAATTTTGGGACATCCAAAATGGAAAGTAAGCACTATATTATGGGATGGATGGAGTATTATTTTGTGTTCAATGTTTTGTCCCAACTAATCAAAAGTAAAATGACTAAATTAACCCTGTTTAAACCATACTTTTCCTAATCAAGCCCATTACTCTTAATAAAGCCTATATATAATACATTTTTATGGAAATATCCTTGATCAGACAATTTTGTCAGCAGCTTATGTTAAGAAAACTCATGATACTTATCTACATCAGGGCCGTATAATAGGGCGTGCAAAGCGATCAACAGCACAGGGCCGCGCTTTTTAAAGGGCCGAAAAATCTTAAATTTAATTTTTTTAGCAATATCGTTCAAACCCAAGCTTTATTTTGTCAAAAATGGTTCAACAATGATATACTTTGTAGCGTAAATTATTTATAATTTTACAATCTATGCATAATATTTTGGGATATTATCTCAGATAACCCCGACTTATAGGCCTTTTTCCAATATAACCCTGACTTTGGCAGACCTGTCTCCGATAACCCTGAACTTGATTTTTGTCATTAAACTGGACAGAATTTGCCACGACTTTAACTTGGTTTGACTTTTGCTAAATTCATCTTCTTTTCTCTCTCTTGTTGGTCATCTCTTTTCTTTCTTGTTCTTCATCCCATCATTATTTCTTCTCAATGGAGCTGATTTTTTTCCCACTTCAAAAACTCTGAGATTTTTCTTCTTGTCGCTTCTGGGAAATCGAATCGCCCCCAATTTCGCCCATCTGAGTAATTTTATTTCTGGGTTTCGTCTTTTTTGGCTGATTAAACTCTCAATCCTGTAGAAATAGTGTGAAAAATTGGTGAATTTTTGTAAGAGAGATTGAGAGATTTATGGGTTTCTTTTGAAATTTGATAATTTTTTGTAGGTTGAGATTAATTGGAGAAATCTACAACTTTTTTGTGATGTCGACGAAATTGAATATTGCGCAAGATTTAGCAGAGAAAATGTTGTTGATGGCTGAACAAGGAGGGCACTATTGCTCTAAGAAAACGGATAATTTGTGCAAAGATTGTTGTTGTCAGGTACTTTCTCTTTCGTTGAATCTCAGATTTTGGGGCTTTTTTTGTGATATGGGTTCTTATTTCTTTTCACATTATTTTTTTTTTTTGAAAGGAAAGGCCGAAGCCACGAAAACTTTTATTAAGTAGCTAGAACAACGTCAGCCGCAATTACATCAGCTATAATACTCGGGCATTCCCCCACCCAAATTCTCGTGGAATAATCCATAGGTGTAAGGTGAGCCCATACTACTGAAGCAGCTACATTAGCTTTCCCTAAAAATATGAGAAAAAGAAATAGACTCAAACTCCCTACTCAATAACAGAATTTCTCTAATAATAACACCTAAATAAGACCCATCACCACACTTATCGTGGAGCATCTTAACAATTTGCTTGCAGTCACTTTCCACCTCAACTTGCCTAGCATTACATTGAAGTGCCATTTTCAGCCCCAAAACCACAGCCTTTGCTTCTTTTCACATTATTGACATTATGCTATTGAAATCTTAAATTTTGTTAGATTTATTAGATTGATATAATCTGATTGTTTGTTTTTTATGATTTTGTTAGATTTTTGTTTTGTTTGTTTGTTTGTGAAATTTCTGAATTTTTTCTACAAATCTATGAATTTAAATTTTTTGCTGGCAATGCTAACTGACTGAAATTAATGAATCTATGTGCCCCTAAATGTAGACTTCTATTTGGATCTATTATCTCTTGGGCTTTCCTTTGAATGATTGATTTTTGATTAGTTTTCAAATTTCCTAGTAATAATGTTTTGTGTTCAGATGTTCAAATTTTTCAATTTTTTGAAGAACCCATATGCTGATTCAGAAGAATGAACATAGTTTTGATTGATTAGACAATAATGTTTAATCTTGCACTTTTAAAGTTAGTTTGTTATATATTGTTGGTTACTCAGTTACTTATGGATGAAGAACAAGAGAGAGAAGAGATGAATTTAGCAAAAGTCAAACCAAGTTAACGCCGTGACAAATTCCGTCCAGTTTAATGACAAAAATTAGGTTCAGGGTTATCGGAGACATGCCTGTCAAAGTCTGGGTTATATTGGAAAAAGGCCTATAAGTCAGGGTTATCGCAGATAATATCCCTAATATTTTTATGTTTAGGGCCCAAATTTATAATTAGCACAGGGGTCTCAAAATTTTTAAGACGACCTTGAGCTACATCACCATATTGCTGGAAGCTAAGGTCTAGTCTAGTCTCTACTACCACTAATGAGTTCCCATGTGCAATGTGGTTATAATAACTTCTGGACAGCCTAACACATACTTCCTTCGTTTCTTTTTAATCTACACACTTTCTTTTTTATCTACACACTGTTGCTTTTTCTATTTTTGGTAACATATTACATCTACTTTCTCCTCTTTTTCCACCCATGTCATCCACTTTTTAATATTTTAACCCATTTTATAATTTCTCTCTCTCACTTTTCAATTTCTCTCACCACCTTTTCAGTTTCTTTCTTATACTTTTGCACTTTCTCCTTGGTTCTCCCCCAAAGTAAAGTGAGTAAATTAAAATGAAACGGAGGGAGTATTAACCAATTACTTTATTATCCTTCTGTTACAAGCTAATGTAATGTAATATAAATAAAGAGATTACACTAATATAAGAATTATCTCACTTAGATTATCATTAAACTAAGAGAGTTTCTCTCTCGAGAAAACTCACCTCAAATGGAGCTCATCTCACATTGAAAAAATCATCTTTACATTTTTAATTTGTAATATGGTATCAGAGAAATGGTCTTTGCTGCCATTGAGATCATTTGGTTGGTAAGTTTGCTTGAAGAAATGCATGTGGATCAACTCAAACATGTCACTTTTCATTGTGATAACCAAAGTGTCATATACATTGTTAAGAATTTTTCTTCCATGGTAGGACTAAGCATATTGAGCTTAATTGTCACTTCACAAGCGATAAAGTTTTGGAAGGATTGATCCAACTCACTTATGTACCTACTTTCAGTAAAATAGCTAATATTTTTATAAAAATTTTGCCTTCCTCTCAACACTAATTAATTCTTATTATCCAAACTTGGCATGATTTCTACCATCCCAAGTTTGAGGGATGTAAGATGTTAAAAATCAGAGTCGTCTCGTATAATTTAGGGGCTCTGTGCTAAATTAAATTATGAGGCCCCAAACGTTAAAAAAAACACGTCCAAAAATATCACCTGACTAACAAAACAAAAAAAGTCCCAAAAAACCAAAATAATGAAAAAATAGTATAAAAAAAAAAGTACCTTCAACATTTGTACATCACCGGTAAACGTATACCATAAATTAAGGAATAAAATTTTAAGCAAGGATGAATCACTATCAAAATTTCCCAACTAATATATGAAATCGAAATTTGATAATAGAAAAATAAACAACCCCCGAAAATAATCAGATTATAGTAATAAAGCCAACCAAATAACAAAATTTTCAGAATTACTAGGAGAAGCCAAAAAATAGAACGTTAGCCAATTTTGTAGAGTTGTTGCAGATGTGAATATGAGGGTTGATTGAGTAAGATTGTAAGATGGTTGCTCATGGTTGAATGATTGAATTCCTTCTTATTTATATTTTATAACATGAAAATGAAAGAGATGGAAGATATTGAGAATTCTGAAGCTCTAATAAGTGACAGTTGAATAACGTTTTTTTTCTCTTTGGAAATTAGGGATTTTGATTTCTTTTAGGAGAAAAAACGTAAGGTTTAATGGGAAAAGATTGAAATTTTTTGAAGAACAGGAAGAGATGGAGGATTCATTAATGGGTTTTTTTTGGGAGAATAGGAAGAGACAAAGCTGATAAGTAAATTCTTTGAATTTGCCACAAATTCATGATTGATGATTTTGGAAGGTGCATCGAGCATATGCCAGCAGGCGCTAGCCTGTAATATTTCAAAACCTTAGTAGTTGCAGGGGTTGCACGTCGATCTTTTAAACACTATTTCACTCCAATTTTTTTTTATCTTAACAAGTAATCTGATTGATATAATTCAGAACTTAATCAATTTATCAGCCTAGACTTATGAAAACCTAAAATGCCATTTACATGGCACTTTGATGATTCTTAAATTTTGTAATTCACATTTTTAGAATGTAAAATTACTTTGGATTGCTTGGAGATAATTTCTTACAAAGGTTGTTCCATAACTAGAGAATTCTTTTTATAAGGGTTGTTCCAAATCTAGAAAATTCATAATATCTTTAATAAACGGTGAAGATATAGCCACTTATTTACATCATAAGTACATTGGGTCACCAATTTTCCTAAGACAACCCTCGCAACATTATTACTTTTGTCAAATTCATTTCTCAATCATGCTGAAAAAAGCATAAAAACTTGAACTGCGACAGTAATAGTAGTAGTCAAATTTGAGTTGATCTGATACGAAATAAGTAAAAATAAGGTGAACATAACATAGCCTTACGATAAGTCATAAAATCACCCTATGTATGGAAAGTTTCAAAATAAAAACAACATATTGAAATTTCCTTATGGGGAATACAACAGCAACAACAACACAAGAAAACAGATGGAGCATCTATTGTTGAATCAGGTTGGGTTTGAGCTAGGTCATTTCGAGTTAAAAGTTATCTTATTCTTAGGCTTAGATTAATCTGGGTTACAATTTATCTTAGATATCAAGTTCCATTTGTAGGTCAACAAAGAGTTCAACATCAACGCTATGCTTACAATAACTATTATTACACATTCAGGTGCATTGTGAGCATGGTATGCCCATAACTTTAACCTATCTCAGTGTTCATATGAAACCTTCCACACAATGAACAAATAAGCAGAATGAGAAGAATTTCAAATGGGCACATTAATAAAAAATAGCCTTAGCCTTAGATAATATTAGTAATAATATGCTTTATAAAAGATAAGTTCAAATCAGATCAGATCAGGATAAATAAGTTAAGATCAGATCAGTAAAAATAAGGTGAACCAAACATAACATTGTTTAAGATCGTCTTATCATAAACTTAGTATAAGTCCACATCACTTTGTTCCCTCAAGGGGTTACTTTATGAGTTAAAGGGGTCATTCATAAACTTAGATCGCCTTACCATAAACTTAGTATAAGTCCACATCACTTTGTTCCCTAAAGGGGTCACTTTATAAGTTAAAGGGGTCACTCTATGAGCTAAATAGTCACTTTTAGATAATGGGTTACCCCGTGTCTTACCCTTTTAGGACGGCAAGTTACCCACGTCTTACCATAAATCATGGTAAGACGGTCACGGTCTTATATGTGACTTACGGTATGACTTAAATCACCATTGATTTTAAGCTGCAATAAATATGATCACACTATTCAATAGTCATTTCTTACTCTTTTACCTCTCAAGCTTTTGTTTTATTGGTTGCCTAATATAAAGAATTTTAAAGGGTTAGAGTCTTTATTTTTAATTATTTTAATTTTAATTAAAATAGAGGGATCTTGTCCATTCTTGTAAGTTACATTGGTTTTTTCTGGAATCCAAATAGGAACAACAAAATGAAACGGTAGGAATAAAACTAATACGGCACTCATGAGTCATGACATGTCAAACACACGAAATTAGAGATCCCCATGCTCTTCAGGCATCAGCAAATGTTGCCTAAGAAATTATCTGGCAACTGGCGCCTGGTAAGTAGACATGACAAAAAAGGAGAGAGGGAAGGAAAGTCAACAGTCATTATCCCAAACTAAGCCACTTGTTTTGACTATAATACAGAGCTAAAGGATTTTCTTTATTTTTTTGTGAACGATCTGCTTGCTGTCCCCACGTTTGAAGATACAGTCTACTGAATACTGATAGAGATTTATTCTAAAATCTAGAATGCCTGTTGAATTTGTGCAATGTCGCAATTAGACTATAGACTTAAGAATGAACATCATTTGGATAAAATGCGTCAGTTTATCATAAGATTTTCTTTCTAAGCTTTTGCGTGGGAAACTAAAGGAAATATCAAGATAGTGTTTAGTTTAGTGAAAATATATATTCGTAAATGTAGTTTTCTATTTTCTTTTGTTTGGTTTATTGGTGAAATGTATGTTTTCAAAGATATTCTTTATAAAGAAAGAATTGCCACATTTTCTCTTTCTCCTCTTCCTTGGACAATTTTTGTATTCGAAGGTCAGATTCCTTGGGAGGGAGAGGGGATGGTAACGGAAACCTCATTTCCAAAGAGCCCCTAGTGGATTTGATCCCATAACCTTGAAGTCATGAGGCTAAACCTTTTCTGCTAGGCCAAACAATACTTGGTTTTTTGTATATTCACTTGAAAAATGTTTTTTACATGGAATATTTTCTGTCAAACATAATGTAGGCTAAAGGTTATAGTGGAACAAAAGATATGCCATGTTGTGCATTATAATCCCTGAAAAGCCAGGGGGAGATTAATATGACTGAACTCATATTAATAGACAAGGGATAGATCACTGAAATAGAACTCTCGTGCAGAATTTATCACCAAAAATTCGAACATATCAGGAAACTTTCTACCAAAGAGACCAAAACTACGGAAGGAGTTCATCAGCATCTTTACTTTTCAACAATAAATTCCTGAATCTCTATCCCGGTGTGCCGAGCTCCGCCTTGCACTCTCAGCAAAACTTCATCACCAGCTTTCAGTGAAGTTACTGGAACTGCAGCCCTTTGAGTACCATGTTCTGCAGCCAAGAGATGCATGGGTAATGCTGCCCCAAAAATAAGATGGGAGTGAAAAGATCAAGAGAAAAGTCTCATTATTCACCTTTGGGAGGGGAAACGAATCCAACTGTTTCTGCATTCTGTAGGAGAATACTGTAAGAACTTTGATCAGATGAACTACCCTACAAAGGGAGGCAATAGATTTCAGCATATAATTCAGAGTAAGATTACTCAAAGAAACTTCTTCTAACATACAATGATTAGATCGAGAGGAAGGGAAATCCTACTTTAAAAACAGAAAAATCAAGTATCAACTAAATTCTCATTGTCATTACACCACTGTGTAGCTCAAGTCGATTGTTTAAAAAAAGATACGACGTCAAAAGAAAGCTGGAAACAGTGGTAGAAAGAACAAATTGTGGAAAAAGCACACTGCCAATTTCTCTTCAATGGCTCTAAATTGAGGGTCCTAAGTCTCATGACTTGTGAGGATGCTGGGATCCTTCCATTTTCCAGTTCTGTCTTCTTTCACTACCCTAAGGAACAAGCGGAATCCCATAGTTTTTAGCACGTTAATCCATTACCTTCGAAAAGCTCATTTACGCCGGATCAGAACATGGACATTGACCTAGTGCTCCAATTCCAAATGAAGGAGTTTAGAATTTACAAATTCTTAACTCAAGCAAATTAATTAGAATATAGAAGAAAAACAAGTATGGGTTACAAACTTACAACTTACAACTTACAAAGCATAACAAAAGTTTTTCTTTTAATTTTTGTGACATGTTTTTCCAATCTCTTTATATTTTTGTCTTTCTACTTCAAAGAAAAAAGTATTACAAGTAAGCTTCTAATTATCACTCGTCTTATACTACTATATGTACATTACAAATTGTAATGTTTTTTCATTGCTAATATTTTGTGTTTTTTTTTTTTTTTTTTTGACATCAAGAAAACTTGCATTAATTAAACAACAAAATACAACCTAATGCTAATACAACCAAGCAGAAAATAAAGAAAAGCGTAAAGGAGCTTTAGTAGCTCTTACATGCCCTAAAAAACATAAACAAATAAAACCGACAGAGAGTAGCATATTAAGGAGTCGCTGGTCAATGATTGTGCTGGTGGAGTAAAAAACCTGATAACTGATGGAGCTGGTAGGAGAAGCGAATGTCAATCACGATTCGGACAACGAACAAAGAACAACGAGCAATCCCAACGAGCATCTATCGCTTGGGATTCTTGACTCATGATCTATTGAAGAGTCACATTCCTAAGTGACTCATGACTCTCTCTCGAGAGTATTTGAGGTTTCTCCTTGAGGTAGGAGAAACGGGGCGTGCTGAAATCCACCAGATGTAACTGGAGTGCCGCCTGCAGATTTGAATTTTTCAAGGCAATGACCATTAAGATCATTGCCAAGCTAAAATGAGAGCTAAACATTGTGAGCTCTCGAAAACACCTCCGGCTTAGGAAACCGGAAAACACATATCCGAACCATAGATATCGATCATCGCCTAGACCACGGTCACACTTCTCATCCTCTCGATTCATCTGTTCCTTCATCAAAGAGTCCAAAGGAACTACATATTCTACGACTATAATATTCCACCACCATCTCTTATACAACTAGCAAACATTTATTAATTGCCATAACCAACTACGAATCCCAGCCTTATCAACTCGAAATAAACAACTTACAATTGTTTCACGACTTACCACCCAAACTAAGACAAGACCCAACACAGTTATAGCTACCATAGCTGGGGAGGGGCTTAACAACTAGGGGGAAGGGGAAAGGGATAACAACCAGGGGGTTAGAACTTAGAAAAAACCACCAGGACCAACACTCGATAGACTAACACGAACAGGGGAGGGGAAGGGGATGCCCAACTAGCGAAAAAACGGGGAGGGGGAAGGGAAAACCAACGCACAACCAGGGGAGGGGGAGGGGAGGCCCAATACACCAAGAGGAAACAGGGGGTATGTACTTTTTGCCATTGCTAATATTTTGACAACACTATATTTAGGCATTTAGCTAGTCATGGAGAAATTTGATCTTTATTTTATACTTTTCTAAAAACAAGTTTGATACTTTCAATATGCCCCGCCAAACTTGAATTGTCATTTCGAGTAATTTCAACTTTGTAAATGTGTCCAAAGATAAGGGCTTTGTGAAAATATTTTGAAACTTGATCATTAGCATTACAATTCTTTAGCGTAATTGTTCCTTGCTTAACTTGATCTCGAAGAAAATGCAACCATGTATCAATAAGTTTGCTTCTCCCATGTTGTACAGGATTTCTAGTAAGGTTTATTGCTGACACGTTATCTAAGTATAGCATAGCACTCCCATCTTGAACATGACCAAGTTCCTATAGGAATTTCTTAACCATAATGCTTCACAAACTGGAGATGAGATGCTATATATTCTGTTTCACACTTCAGAAAGCCACAAGGGGTTATTTTTTAGAACTCCAAGTAAAAGTTGTTGAACCTAGACAAAATGCATATCCTATTGTACTTTATTTCTCCTCTTGAACTCCACCTCAATCACTATCAAAGTAACTAAACAAGTGTGTTTCATCACTATAAGAATAAATCATTCCAAAAATCTAAGTTACCTTAAATATACCTCATTATTTTCTTTAATGTGCACCAACGAGATTCTATAGGTGTTTCCATATATCTGGCGACAAGCCCAACTCCATATACAATATCAGATCTAGTGATAGTTAAGTAGAAACTTTGAAAGGAGATCAAGTGACTCGACTTTATACAAGAGTCTAGTTGGAAGTTGGAGATACTTAACCATCACCTGGTTTAATTGTCACTAGATATATGGATATACCTAAAGAATCTCATTGGTGCAATGTAAAAAAAAAAAATGAGGTATATCAAGGGTACCTTAGATTTTGGAACGTTTTATTCTTATGGAGACCAAACACACTTGTTTGGTTACTCCAAAAGTGATTGCGCTAGAGATTAAGAGGAGAGAAAAAGTAAAACAGCATATACATATCATTTAGCGGTGATCAACATGGGCCCGACCCGAAAATGGGTGGGTTTTGGACACTAGTTTTCGCCCAATTTTTGGGCAAAAAAGGGGCCACATGTAACCTAAATGTGGAAAATTAAGCTAAGTTTTGGCCCGGCCGAAATAGTGGGTTTTGACCAGGAAATTTCAGCCCGAGGTCTTGGCCTGAAATGCTTCTTTTGGCCAAAGCCCAGCCCGGCCCATGATCACCTCTAATATCATCTAATATTATCTAGGTTCAACTGTTTTTACTTGGAGTTCTAAAAAAAACCCGTTGTGGCATTGTCAAGATTTAAAGCATTATGATTAAGAAATCTCCTACAAAACTTGTTCATGTTCAAAGAGGACCTACTATAGTATACATTGATAACATATCAGCAATTGCTAAAAATCCGGCAAAACGTGAGAGAAGCAAATATATTGATACTCGATATCATTTTCTCCAAAATTAGATTAAGCACGAAACACTCACGCTCAAGTATTATAATACCACTTAGCAAGTTTAGACATATTTACGGAGCCCTTATCTCTTGACACGTTTTAAGAGTTAGAATTTCTCGGAATGAAAATTCAAGTTTGAGGGGGCATGTCGAAAATATCAAGCTTAAATTTAGAAAAATATAAAAGAAATATCAATTTCCTCCATCACTAGGTGAATAGGAGTATAGTGTTTTCCAAAATATTAACAATTAATAAGCATTACAATTTGTAATGTAGATATATTAGTAAAAGATGAGTGATTATCAGAATCTTACTTGTAATATAAAATGCAATATATTTTTAATAAAAATAGAGAGAAAAAAAAAGAGAAAAACATATAGAAATATAAAGAAACTCACGTAAGGTTAAATTATTAAATTAAAAGGAGAACTTGTGTTGTAATCCATATGTGTTTGTCTTCTATATTCTAACAAATTTGTTTAAGAATTTGTAAATTCTAAACTCCTAAAACGTTTAGACATCAGATGTACATTTATAAACAACTTTCTCATTCTTTCCTTTTTCTCGGGTTAATAAATTATATATTCAATTTTCAATAAAATCAATTTGAAAAAACAGGAATAAATCAGGTTGGTTCAATTCACCAAAATCTGAACAAAAACACATCAAAGACATTAAAGGGTGCAACACCTAGCTTAATATAGAAACCAACATCCAAAAATGATCAGGTGTAACAAGGATGCACTTAGGAACGTTTACCCTTGCACCTCATCATATGCTTAAGAAGAACACCCTATTTCACAGCAGATAGCAACTATTCTTAGTCATATACTTAAGTAGAACACCTGATTTACGTATCAGTAACGAAAACTTACTTCCTCCTTTCTACCCATCGCTATCAGACGGACAAAACACTATCTTTAATAAGTGCAAGACAGCAGCAACTCAATATATTAAACAATACAATATACTTCCTCCGTTTCTATTCACTTGCAACATAGCTCCTTGGCGTGCAGTTTAAGAAGAAGATTAGAGAAGGTAAATCAATAAATTAATCAAAATAATTAAGAAGAAGAACATGGGTCTGTGGGGCGGGTTTGGGTCTGAATCTATCAGACCCAGACCCGTTTTTACACCCAAACCCAGATTCGACCCAGACCCAATGGGTCTCAAAACTCTAGACCCAGACCCTTAAAAATGGGTCGGGTCCTGGGTCCATGCCCATCCCTAGATAGGACTATAGAGTTCTTCACTATTACTAATTTACTTTAGTGCTCAGTCTCCACAAAGTTAACCCATATACTTTCTGACTTTAAATACTTTAATTCTTTTGGATAAAGTACTTCAAAGTTCAAATATTTTTTTCGAAATGAAGGACACGAACTAGGCATCGAAGCCATTGTTGTGCTTGTGTAGTCTGCAACGTGGGCGAGCTTACCCATAAGCTGTCTTTCTCCTCAATTTTAGACTGTAACTAACAGCTTTATTTTAAGCATAACTACCGCCAGTTTATTTTATGTAGATGTATACACAAATATTTAACTGTAATTTTATTTATTTTCTCTTGTCCCAATTTCTTTTATTTTAAGGGTTGCGGGTGGGGCTGAGGAACAGCTGAGTGCTTTATGAAATGTCCCTAAAGGTGCTACTGCACTAGACCTTGGATGAAAAAGAAAAAGAAAGTTGTTTATAACCTAGGCACGGCCCAAACTGGAGGGATTGATTTTCATTCATTCTCTCAGCAGTCAGCACCTTCCATCTCTATGCTTCACAGATCTCAACATATACTAAAAAGATCTTCAGAAGCAATGGTTCAATTAGCATGTTGAATGCAAAAGAGAAGGTTTAGTGAGATACTACTTGGTAAATTTTTCGTTTCCCTTCCCAAGTGTACAACGAGACTACATCAATAACTGTCAAAGACATGAGAGATTACTAATATGACAACTTACAGAGACAAATCTCCGGAAGATAAGCATACCTTTGCCTCTACAATAACCAATGGTCTGGTTTCTATTTTAACACGGCCCACAATTGCAGTTCTTTGCTGTCCATTCTGGTCAACCACAAGCACCTCTCTTCCTGCTTTTAGCTCGGACAGGTAGCAAGTCTTTCCACCAGGGACAGCAACATATGAATGTACAGGTCCCTGAAAATTTACAGGCACAATAAAGTAAGTTTGACATACCACATGAATTTTGGTGGAAATGGACTTTAAGTCAATGATGCACGACAATTCAGATATTCTTCATCATCGTAAGAGATTATTCAAGGAGGTATTGAGCCTTAAACACCTCATTAACACCTGGGCCTATCTGATATCAGAACCAGTTCATTAAGGACTGAACAAGTTCCAGAAAATGATCGGATTTGAACATCATTGCAGGACCAGCAAATTATCATCATTATCGGGAAGCCATGCCTCCCTAATACTTTGAAATGCTAAAGTATACTTGGTTTTGGTCACACAGATTATCAACTTTAGTTTGAATAAAATGCAAGCTAGAACGCAAACACTCCATCAGGTTATTCTGAAATTTTCAGAAAACATGCTCTGCCTTCAAAGAGCAATACCTTCTAGAGTAAAATTCCATATAAGAGTGGTATCTGCGTTCAAGTTAAAGATTAACTTTAGCTTTACATTTTATCAAGTCTCGTCTAAAGAAGATCTCTAAATAGAAAATAAGTCGTAGTCAAAACTACCTTTCTGTTCATTGGACAAAATTGTAAAAATTCATAGCTAGAAGAGGTATATTAGTCTATTGGCCTCTCGCAGCTTTCAGTTATGTGGCATATGACTTGTTGGGTATGATAAGGATGATTATCGTCATATAAGTGTTCAATAGTAGAGTATTGCTTGGCTTAGGAACCCTTCTGTGCATTTTTCAGGTATATATATCATAGGATGTGTACGGCTTCTTCCACCAAGTACATTTGTAATCCACTGAAGTCCTAATCAAAGTCTTAACAGTCATAGTAAGCTAAGCATAGGGTTTTTTTAGGTTCATATCCTTTGTTAATTCAATGCCACAAGGTCTTAGAGCGCAAATAGGAGCATGCACCCAAGTGCATGTAGAGGATGGTGCACCCTCTACTAAACGACGTAGTTTAATATTTTAAGAGTATTATTTTAAGAAAAATGTTGTTATTTGTTTCTTTAAATCTTGCAACTTGTTTTATCTTTTTTTTTTTTATGGTTGTTGGCGAGATTCCTTTTTCCAAATTTGAATTTCAAAGGTATGTTCTTTTAATTTAAACTAGATGTTCATTTACAATATGTTCTTTTCATTACGAGCTATGTTCTTTTATAATTGGAGATTTACATGTTCTTTAATTTTAAATTGTGTGTTCTTTTTATCTTGAAAAGTAGTTGAAAAAAGTTCATGTTCTTTTATATGAATGGCAGCTTATTTGGAGTGCACAATGAGCACTATGCACCCTAGTGCATATCCATGCTTTGGGTCTTAGAGTTAGCTAATTAGCCTTAAGTTTTGTTGAAACCTTTCAATCATAGTAAGCTTACTCATTGTCTGTTTTTCTTAGTCATAGCATAGGGTTTAGGTTCGAAGTGCATCACCACTTAACAATCCGTTTGATAAATGGTATTAAATGGCAGTAATTTCAATGAATCATATTCAATTTGAACAGATAATTCCCTACTCGTTGCCATGATAACGGAATCTCATCCTGAAACGTGATTTTGTCTGCAAATTTTCACTCCTAATTAATACCACATCTAAAGTGGTAAAGTTGATGAAATAATCAGGTTTAGGAATGGATTCTTAGTACCATGGATATTGCCATGAATAGTTTCTTCAGAAACTAAACTAAGATTCATTACCATTACGGCACCAAACACGCTGTTAAGGTATTATTCACATCATTTGACGTTAAGTTTGATTCATTTAGGTCATATTTGGGTCTATTAGCCACTTTAATGATGAGTGAGATTTATCTCATTCATGAGGTAGTTTTAGGACCTATTTTGTTTGTTTTGCCTTCATATTAGAGTTTACTAGCCTTTTGTGCACGCGATGCGTGCGATGATATTTTTAGGCCTAATACTAAGCAGTAAACAAACTGAAAATGCAAGTTAGTATTTAAGTTCACCTCCATTTTGTGAATAAGATTCTTCCATGTTCTTTTTATGTTGTTATTCATTTTTGTGATTTTGAATAGTTTTTTGTTTCTCAAGTCTTATATGCGCATGTTCTTTTATAATCAGTATGATGTTCTTTACTAAATATCGTCATGTTCTTTTTTTTTTGTTTTATTCATTTTTGTAATTTATAATAGTTTTTGATTTCTCGCAGAAAAATACAAAATGTTGTAAAGTTTTAAGTTGTGAGAAAAATTATAAAAGATTGTTTCCCACAAAAAAAATAGTACATAAAAATTTTGTTTTCACATATTATCCTTTTTCTTAAGGGAGTAATATGTTCCATTACTAATTAATTATGTAATGTTCTTTTCATATAAATATTATATTATAATTTAACTTGCAATATGCTTTTTTTTACATAATTGGTGAAAAGTGGTTTGTTAGTGGAAGATTGTGATAGTAATTCTTTGATTTAGATAAGAGTAGTTTCTTTTTTTATCCACATGATGCGTTAGTAGTTAAGGTGATAGATTGAAATTCCATCCAAATGAATCATGATGGGTTGGTTTGGGTTATTTTTATTTTGAGCAATAAAACTTGTGCACTGCCTGTCTGATTTAATTTAGGAGGATTTTTTTTTAAATAAAATCTTGCTTGTTAACCGGGAACAGTTGGTCCATATACTTATTTGCCACTTAAATCGGTGAAGAGTGAAGACCCATCAGACCAACAAAAAAACATTTCTCCAAATATTCATTCTCTCTCTCCTCTCAGTGTATAATTTCAGTACTTTTCTAACTATTCATTCTCTCTCTCCTCTCAGTGTATAATTTCAGTACTTTTCTAACTATTCATTCTCTCTCCTCTCACTACAAATCTACAACCTATATTTTGAAGGAACCTAATTCATATTTGAAGGAACCCAATTCATCCAAGTATGCAATATACAATAACAAAATCAGACGTTTCAAGTCTTAAGCAGTAAATAGAATTTGCGAACAACATCAAAGAAATACATGCAACAGTAGATTTTCAAGTCAACGTCAAATAACAACATCAAAAAATCAAGCATTTCAATTCAAGTCTTAAGCAGCAGTAGATCTAATTGGGTCGATTTTGTAACAAAGAAAGGTAAATTCTTAAATCATGGATTTCAGTAATTTCTCTATGATCCCAAAATTGTAACCGAAAAGTATAATACAATTTCAGTTTTTTTTCCTTGTCAAACTTCTAAATTCTAATTTCATAAATTGATATTTAAAAATTTTCATTATTTTAATTTTTCTCCTTTTCTAAATGTTCACACTTTGAGTTTCAATTATATTTGAAATGAAATTTTAAATTTTCATACACAAACTGATTTTGCATGAAATGGTCATTTTAATTTTTCTCCTTTTCTAAATTTTAACACTTTGAGTTTCAATTATATTTGAAATGAAATTTTAAGTTTTTCATACACAATCTGATTTCGCATGAAATGGTCATTTTTTATTTTTCTCCTTTTCTAAATTTTAACACTTTGAGTTTCAATTATATTTGAAATGAAATTTTAAATTTCTCATACACAATCTGATTTCACATTAAATGGTTTTCGCAATTTAATGTAAATTTTTTTTTTTCGAAAATGGATTTTTGCAAAAGTTGTTCGCAAAAAGGTTTGATATTGTTTTGTTTTTCAAAACTTATTTCTGAACATGGATATTTTGCAAAAGTTTTGGGCAAAAATTTTATATTGGATTTTTTTAAAAAAATAAATAAATTTGCAACTTTTTCATCAGTGTCATGAATAAATCAAATTTCATACACATATTGTTTTCTGATTTTATATGAAAATGAATCAAATTTAAGTCTAATTATATAAAAGCCCTTTTCAACTAATTGATATTATCTCCATTTTTTCAACTACATAACAGTCGACTAATGTGAAATTATGTACCGGTTTGAAAGTTCGCAAATCGCCGATCGACGAATGTGTGATATCACTGTCAAAATCTTATGTTTTTCTCAGATTTGTGTTTATAGGTAATTTTTGTGAGTATGTAATTGTGAATGGTTATTGAGAACAATGATTTATAAGTGAATTTTGTGAATGTTTTTGTATATATTGACGTCCTAGTATATTAGTTTTAGTTTGTAAGTCAATTTTTAGTTTTTGTAAAGTTTCCGATCATTTGAGTGATTTGCATGATTTTTACAACGTGATTTTCTCAATTCTATGAGTGATTTGTAAAGTTTCCTCATATAAGTGATTTCTGAGTGATTGTTGAAAATTAATTTCCGGTGGCTTTGTTTGACCCCCATTTTGGTATTGAGATTCCTTTTGTAATTTAGAAAGGGAAGGGGGCAAAATAGTCAGTTCAAAAGAGGACACCGTTGCTCCCCCCTTCCCTTATGTAATAGAGATTTTCTTCGTTTTGCCTCTTGTTTGCTCGTTCTCTCTCCTAGTTCAATATGGGGTTTATATTCATACTAGTCTTGCAACAAATTAGATTTTCTTTGTTTGATGTTTAGGAAGCTCATGAGTGAGATTTATCTCATTCTTAAGTCTGAAGATAGTTTTAAGGCCATTATTTTGCCTCTCTTTTTAGGATCTTCTTTAATTTTACCTCTTATGTTGTTTTCTTCTCTCTTATTACAATTTATGTTCTACTTAACAATTTTCTAGTGCAAATAGGTTATTTGCGCCCCCTTCCCCTTCTACTCTTCTACTTTGATCTTACTCTGGAGAAATTTAGGTGCCTACAAGCTTAAGGGGAGCAAAAAGTAGAGAAAGAGCTCAGAGTTCGCTAGGGAAGCAACGCCTGCTCGGGCGGAGAAGGCTACTCGGTATAAAGTGCATGCCTGGGCTCATGCCCGCCATCCCGAGCCATTTCCCACTGACTTGGGCATGGAAAGTAGAAGAAAAGTGCCCGTCTGGGCCACAACCGAACTTGTCTTAATCGTCAGCCCCGGCCCTATCTATCCTGCTAGGGTTATGAGGAATTGATTTTTCCTCCTGAGACGGGGTTTACTCGCCTGAGTCCCACTCCCACCTAGCCTTCCAGGCGTTTTCTAGGTTTACCCGCACGATTGTCCATAGCCGTCTATTTTTGGGTCGTTTTATTTGTAATCATGTAAGTAGAGGGGAGTATAAATACCCCTCTACCCCATTTTTAGAAGGGATCTAGAAAATTAATACCCTAATCACTTCGCTTAGTTTAAGACATAGAAAACGTGGCTTAAGAGGAGTATTTAGGATGATCAAAATTAATGAAAATGTGACAATTGCCTTGAATTTTCGATTGCCTAGGTAAAAAAAATTCCCTTTCTTTCTCATCATTCTAATGCATTTATAGGTTATTAATCTTATGTTTTAGTATCATGTTTTCATAACTAACCTTCATTTGTAGTATTCTAATCTAGATTAAATCTTCATCTTTTCTTTAGATTAATCTGATTTTTACTTTCATCTCTTTCAGACTATGTTTATGTTATAAGATCTACTTGATTCTAAATTTCTTGCTTCCTTGACTTGTATTGATGCTAGATTTCTATGTTTATGATGTTAGTCTTCCTAGACTAATTAGATACATGTATGAATTTCTTCTAATGGGTAATGTGTAATTTCTTAGCTACGATTGGGAGTATGCCT
Organism: Beta lomatogona; assembly: GCA_947646795.1. Taxonomy (NCBI): domain Eukaryota; kingdom Viridiplantae; phylum Streptophyta; class Magnoliopsida; order Caryophyllales; family Amaranthaceae; genus Beta; species Beta lomatogona. Next base: position 701,423 of record CANSNZ010001145.1, read on the forward strand.
AATCATATTTCCAGGGTTTTATATCAATTCTCAAACTTAGCCTAGTTAGGTTAGAACTCCTTGAAATATACGCTTCCTTGCTCAAATTAGGACTTTAACCTCTCTAAATAAGATTTTAGAGGTGCTTAGGATTGGTTGTTCTCTTTACGCTTCCTATTGCATGTTAATTCCCCATGATTCTACTTGACACTTGGATGTGATTTTTGATTGTGATGTTTTCCCCATTCCTAGTACTTGTCGTTTATTGATATCAATCGAGATTATTTTTATATGTCTAGCTTAATTTCAATTGATTAGCCATAAACCTTACCTTGTTTTCGACCTAGCAAAAGTGCAGAAGTTGATCGCTGATATAGGGGCTTATTAAAAACATGAAAAAGCTTTGTCAAACATGAAAAAGCTTCGTCACTCAATATTGAAGGTTGCAATTTATATCTAAAGCAACCTACCGTTACTTATAACATAAAGTTTAATTACCAAAGAACTAAACAGCAAATACTGTGAGGCACTACATCATGCAGGACTCACCGCGTTAACTCGAAATGGTCGACTAGCAATGTAATCAGTCTCCAGGCACTCAGAGTGAACAAGAAACAGTCCCCGAGCAAAGGAACCCACCTAAGTCACAATTCTGATTCTGAACGTCAATGTAGAAGAACATAACAATATAAGAAATAGACATCATGAAACAACATGACAAGAGAACAAAAAAAGGACAGACCAGAAGTCCTTCTCCAGGCTTCATAAGACTACAGAGATCCACACAAACACGATCCCCCATTCCAGCCATATGTATTTGATTTACAGATGCTTTTGTCAATGTCAAACAATTTTTGGTTTCAGTCCTCCTGTCAAGATATTCCTGACAACTTCAACCATGATTTGGCGTTCACAATAGTTACTTGTCAGCATTAAAGACACATTTGGCAAGCTTACCTTCAATTTGAGAACTGGATCAATATCCTGAACTTTTAAGACAACACCACCCAGACCATGTTCTAGAGCCTAGTAAAGAATTTGCAAGCACCACATTAGAAGGGGACAAGTTTTCCTAAAAATAAATGTTTCAACAGCAGAAAGCATCATTTACTTGCACTTTCAGAGCAAGGATGATGATTGTAAAACAAGGTTTCCACTTTCGTGAACATTGGCTGTATACCTCTAGGAAATTTTGAGCCTTCACGACAGTTTCAGCAACAGCTAAAACTCTCTTGTCATTTCCTTGAATAGCAGCAATGATATTTTCTGCAGGTATCACCTAAAAATACAATTTAGATGAGATGAATTCTCTCTCAATCAAGGTATATTGCATAAGCCAGCAACTGAAATTCAGAGATAGTTAGCCATGCCATTCTATAATAATGTAGTAAAGCATGAGCTGTGGGGTGCACACGTACCAATGACAATGGGTAAGATGTGAGCTTGAGTCATCTATAGAGATCTATGGCTTATCCTTTAAGGCTTTAACCATGCAGAGGTGGGAGGAATATTAGGAAGACGTAATTCCTTAACAATTCTAGACTACAATGCAAATGTGGGATTAGATAAATATATCTATATTATCATATAAAGTGTAACTTACAGGTTTTAGAATTGTAGCGATGCTAAATTATCAAGGTGAGCATACTGGAAACATGTATATGACAGACAAATGCCCTTGTATTAAACTTGTCACAAAAACGTCTTACCAATTGCCAGAACTTATGGAACTGGTAATATCACCCAGTCCTAAAGGTTGCAAATTCTCAAAACTAGCTAGGGGTGAAAAGAATGGCTCTGCCTATAGTCTAAGTTCTTAGATATAAAACTATTGCTGTATGCAGTGAGCATACCTGCCAATCTAGTAAATGAATGACAGTATTCTCTGAATCATTTATGAGAAGCATCTGTTCTAACTGTTGAGGAGATGATATCTGAAAGAATGAGGCTACACTTCTACTTTCCGTGTCTAACAGTGCTCCGTCTTTGAGATACAGAGGATTTATCAATGCAATTGCTGCATGATATAAACAGAACACTTAGAACATTCAATCACTTTTCCAAATGTATTACCACAGGATAGAAGCACGTAGAAGTGCTTGATGAGAAGCACAACTAGAAAAGCTAATGTAAAACTTAGAAGATCAAGAAAATTGTGAAACCGCACTAAGTTTCCTCTATAATAAGAGAGATAATAGAGCAGAACTGCAAGCGCAGACAGATTTAACGTGGTTGACCATTGTGGCTATGCCCACAAACATATAACCATAGATACAAAATTCACTGTAGATGGATGAGATTAGATTGCAAAAAATAAATCTTGCCTAAGGTCTTTTTATTAAAAAAAAAACATATAGTTCCGAATCTACCCAGGCCCAGAAAAGAGGAACATGTTCCTTTCCAACCCTTTGAAGGCCTTGTATTGTATTTAGTCACAGATGAGGTAAGGTATAGTGATGATTCAAGCGATGACAACACTTTATTTACTATATTCCCTTTCCTCCAGTACCTACCTTCTTTCCCTTTGCTGCATGGAAGTGAAGTATAATGAAGATCACAACCCATATTGTGGAACAGTGGAACCTTTTGTTTCAGACACCTAACATTACCTTAGTGTGGTTTGATATGAGATTGATAAGATATAACGGGTCAAATCATGATTTCCGTTTCTCAACTAACTATTTCCACCCATTTGTTACCCTCCTCTAACCCTATGTTAACACACTACGTTACCCTCCCCAATCCCCCACTTGTAATTGTTTCCCTTTCATAGTGGAACCAAACACCTAATAATGGTAACAACTACCAACCATTGTTATCATTCCAACCTATTATTTGATTTCAGGGGCCGTTTCATTTATGAAGGGGAAAGGGTTTAAGAAAGAGAAACAATGAGAAAGGAAAGGAAAACCCTTTGATTAAATTGTTGTTTATGTAGAAAACCACTAGTCATCTACTCACCCCCCCCCTTCGCAGTTGTCCTTCACCGCTGCCCCTCACCACCGCAGCACCACCTCTTACTACCGCCCCCTTCTTTCTTTCCTTCTCCACCACCATTAAAGGTGAAATTTGAGGTTTTGAAATTTGACAATCTAAAGCCATAAGAAAAGGTATTCATCCTTGTTATTCTTGATTTTTTTTTTATTTTGAATTTTTAGGGTTATGGGTTTTGAAGTAGTGTTCGTGGATTTTTGGGTGGATGGTTGTGGCTTAAGTGATGGTTTATGTGGCTAAGGTGGTGCCATGGTAATTTTCGTATATAGGGTGGTGGTTCCGGCGGCCGGGTGGTAGTTTCAGTGGTTAGGGTGGTGGTCAGGGTGGCAGTAGAGGTGGTGATTGTGGCTAGGGGCAGTGTGTCGGTGGTTGGTGTGGTGGTTCCAGTGGTGGTTCTAGTGGTGGGCTGGTGGTCAATCATTGGTCAAAGTGACCATTGAGTAGAGGAGGGAAAGGGTAAGTGAAACCTTGGGGGGTGTGGGTCCTCGAAATAAATGAGTTTGGGGGATTAAAATGTGTTAACAAACAACAAGTAACGGAATCAACATATTTTTACCCTTTCTAAAAACCCGAAACCAAACGTCCTCTTATTCTCTATCCATTCAATGAATTCAACCAAACATGGACTAAATAAAAAAAAGTCACATTTCTTTCTAATTCACAACCAACAAGAAGTAGAATGCAAATTAGAGAATGAAAATGGTGTCCTCAAAAACCCAAACACCTAACCAGATATCATCACACATGACATATCTCCATCAACTTATGTTACAGGAAGGGCAACCCTTCAATTGATACTTAGAATGACAACTATGTATTCAGATAAGAGAAAGAGAGAAAGAGATAGAATATGAGATGAGAAAGAAGAATGTGTTTTTAATTTTCTGAATGCCTATTACAACCTGAGCTTAATCTATTTATAGCTCAATTGCTAAGTAGAAGAACAACCCAGCTTTACTAACCCAGCTCAACCACTTTAACAAACTCTCAACTAACATCCCTGATTATAAGGAAAATCAAAACTGATTTTCCCTCCAAAATGCTACATACATTTATAAGGCTAATTAAAGTAATTACCCTTATCATACCACCCTCCCTGAAAAAAGACTTGACTCAAGTCTGAATATTACAATTAAAATCAGGGAACCTTTGTTCAAAATCTACAGCATACTCCCAACTAGCTTCATGATCTGGACATCCTTCCCATTGGACCAAATATTGAACATGAGCCATATTCTGAAATTTGATAGTCCTTCTATCCAATATAGCTGCTGGTTGAATTAAGAAAGCATCATCTTGGCCTTGTAACCAAACTGGAATGTGTGTAGCAATGGGCAGAGAGCCTTGAAATTTCTTCAGTTGAGATACATGGAAAACATCATGTATCTTAGACTTAACCGGAAGTGTAAGTTTGTAAGCCACCTTTCCAATCTTAGCTTGAACCTGAAAGGGCCCATAATACTTGGGAGACAACTTATGATTAGTTCTGGTCTGAACTGAATGTTGTCTGTAAGGCTGAAGCTTTAGCAAAACCCAAGTGCCAACATCAAAGTGTCTATCAGTCCTGTGTTTGTCAGTTTGAGCCTTCATTCTACCCTGAGCTCTAGTCAAATGAAATTTCACCATAGCCAGCATCTGTTCTCTTCTAAGCATGTTTCTATCCACAGCTTCAATAGAAGATTCTCCTGCTAAGTAAGGTAAATGAAGTGGTGGTGGTTGATTGTAAACCACTTCATAAGGTGTTAACTGCAAAGCTGAATGGAAATGAGTGTTGTACCACCACTCAGCTAATGGTAACCATAGGGACCATTCTTGTGGTTTTTCTCCACACATGCATCTAAGATATGTTTCTAAACATCTGTTCACTACCTCTGTCTGACCATCAGTCTCAGGATGGTAGGCAGAAGAGAATAGAAATTCTGTACCATGAAGAGAAAAAAGACCTTTCCAAAAGTTACTGAGGAAAGTAGGATCCCTATCACTGACAATTGTTCTTGGCCAACCATGTAGTTTGAAAACATGGTCTAAGTAACATTGAGCTACTTGTATAGCAGTATAAGGATGTGAGAGAGACATGAAATGAGCAGCTTTGCTAAAACGATCCACCACTACAAATATGACATCCTTACCATTGGATTTAGGTAATCCACCAATAAAATCCATAGAAACATCCTTCCATACTTCTTCTGGAATTGGGAGAGGTTGTAAGAGTCCAGGTTTGGCAGAATTATCATATTTAGAGACTTGGCATATGGGACATCTCCTCACAAACTGTCTAACATCCTTAGTCATGCCATGCCAATAAAATATGCTTTTAAGCTTCTTTAACGTGACATCCCTACCTGAATGACCACTTTCAGGGGAAGCATGCTGCCATTCCATGATCTTCAGTTTCAGATTATCATCCTTGCCAACCACAATTCTATTCTTTCTTCTTAATAAACCATCTTGAATGCTGAAATTGGGAACACTGACATTATCTTGTAACTGAACTAAGATATGTTGAGTGTTAATATCAAGCTGATAGCTCTGAATAATCAACTCCTTCAGATCTGAAGCAATGACTGAAATTGCCATAAACAGAATTTCTCCTCCTTTTACTCTGGAGAGGGCATCAGCAGCTACATTGTCTTTCCCACACTTATACTGAATCTCATAGTCAAAACCCATAAGTTTTGACAACCAAAATTGTTGAAAAGGAGTAGATATCTTTTGTTGTAAGAGCCACTTCAAACTCTTCTGATCTGTTCTGATAATAAAGTGACCAGCAATCAAGTATTGTTCCCACTTTTGAACAGCAAAGACAATAGCCAAGAGTTCTTTTTCATAAACTGATAATTTTTGCCATCTGGGACCCAAAGACCTGCTAATAAAGGCCAAAGGATGGTCATCTTGCATTAGAACTGCCCCTATACCAGACTTAGATGCATCAGTCTCTAGTACAAAGGGTTTGGAAAAGTCTGGAACAGCAAGAACAGGAGCAGCTGTCAATGCTGACTTCAGTGCTTCAAATGCATCCTGAGCTTTCTCAGTCCATGTAAAAGCTCCTTTCTTAAGAAGATTAGTAAGTTCTTTGCTAATAAGAGCATAATTCCTGACAAATTTTCTGTAGTAGCCAGATAAACCAAGGAAGCTTCTCAAGTCTTTCAATGAGCTAGGAACAGGCCAACTAGCAATGGCTGAAACTTTCCTAGGATCTGTCTGTACTCCTTGAGCAGAAATAAAGTGGCCTAAATACTCCACTTTACTAGTTGCAAAAATACATTTACTAGCTTTTGCATACATCTGATTTTGCTGCATAAGCTCAAACACTTCAGTTAAATGATGTAAATGCTCAGTAAAAGATTTACTGTAAACAAGAATGTCATCAAAAAACACTAAGACACATTTTCTAAGCAATGGTCTAAAAACATCATTCATCCATCCTTGAAAAGATGCAGGGGCATTAGTAAGGCCAAAAGGCATTACTAGAAATTCATAATGTCCAGTGTGAGTTTTAAAAGCAGTTTTAAAAACATCTGCATCATGAACCCTCAATTGATGGTATCCAGCTCTTAAATCAAGCTTTGTAAATACAACAGCTCCAGCTAATTCATCAATTAATTCATCAATAACTGGAATAGGAAACTTATCTTTTACTGTTTTCTTATTGAGTTCTCTGTAATCCACACATAATCTCCAAGTTCCATCTTTCTTGCCTACCAAAACAACTGGCGATGCAAAGGGACTTGAACTGTTTTGAATAATCCCTCTGTCCAGCATTTCTTGAATGAGTTGTTCTATGACATCTCTTTGCTTCAATGGATACCTATAAGGTCTGATATTCACAGGGCCTGCACCTACTTCTAGGGGAATTCTATGATCAAACACCCCCCTCTTTGGAGGTAAATCAACAGGATCTTCAAAAACACCATTATATTTCTGTTTAAGAGTCTCAATTTCAGGAATTCTTGAAGACTCCAGATTACAGAAGGAGTAATTATCATCTACTTCCTTCGTAGAGGTATCCAGTACTTGTAAGAAACATAAGTGAGCTGCACTTTCTAACAATTTAGCAGAAGGTTCTCCCTCCATTACTTGCACTTTTTTAGGTGAAACTCCTCTAAGCATGTATGTAACTCCTCCCACTGTAAATTCCATTAACAACTTCTTAAAATCCCAACAAATGGAGCCCAAATTAGCTAGCCACTGAACTCCTAACACCATATCACATGAACCTAATGGAATTATCATGACATCAGTGGTAAAAAGCTTCCCTTGCATAGCCCAAGAAAAAGTGTCACATTTATGTTGACAGGCAATATGATTTCCATCTGCCACAGTAACAGCCTGTGGAGGTATTGGACTAATTGCACAACCTATTTTCTTGGCTATAGTCATATCCAGGAAGTTGTGAGTACTTCCTGAATCTATGAGAATATTAATGGAACAACCATTCACTATTCCTTTAACCCTCATGGTATGAAAGCTTTGATTTCCTATCAATGCACTAACTGAAATACATGGCTCACTGTTTCCAGAATGACTCCCATTGGCAATACCCAAGAATTCATCACCACCTTCATCTGAATCACTAACATCCAACACTCCATTTCCTGCTATTTCTACAGTGAATAGCTGAGGTTCTTTGAAGTTACACTTGTGATTCCTATCATAGGGTTTATCACAATAATAACATAACCCCTTTGCAATCTTCTCCTGTCTAACATCTGCAGGTATATATCTGAAGGGTCTTTTTGTATTTGGGTTTGTACTTGAAGGTAAGGGAAGAATAGGAGATTTAGAATTAGATAACACTGGTGTATCAAGAGGTTTATTTGTGGAATAAGGTGGAAAAGAAGGTTTGTGAGTTTTAAATGAATGTGAGGTGAAGTTAGCTGCTATAGATTCTTCTTGCAATCTAGCATATTCTACTGCTTCAGCTACACTGCGAGGTTTAAAAGCTCTTACTATAGGTTTAATATTTGGTTTAAGTCCCCCCACAAAACTATCAAGAAAGTAAGAATCGGGAGTATATGGTTTTGTTGCAACATCAAAGATCTCATATCTTCAAAAGCATCAATGTAACTCTCAATTGAATCATTTTGTTGCGGTTTATTGAACTTCTCTACAACATTCATGCCAATTTCATCTCTAAATCTAGCGGATAAGTCAATTATGAACTCGGACCAATCAACGTTCCTTCTTATTGACAAGTAACTGGAAACCCATTGTTCTGCTTTTTCTACCATATTCAAACAAGCTAAATCTACCTTTTGCTCTTCAGGAATCTTGCATAGATGGAAATACTTGTTACATTTTTTAATCCACATTCTGGGGTTTGTACCATTAAACTTAGGGAACTCAAGTTTAGGGACATACCCACGAATTCTAGTAGCTCCCTCATCATGAATTTCGGTGGATTTGTGAAGAGTTTGGAGACTCCAAATTCTTCTTTTCTCTGTTACCTTCAATCTTCCATTCATTTCTTGTAAAGACATCATTACTTCCTTCAAAGTATCCTGTATCACCTTGTTTGGGCTTGTTGTTCTTCCCACTTTTGTTCTTGAATTCTTAATTGTTCCTCCATGATTGTAACTCTCTTAGTTATATTGGTGCCGGGATTATTTTGATAGAAATTTCGGTTTGCTATTTGATCAAACACTTAGAATGCGAAGCTTGGTGAAGTTCTTAACAATGGCGGAATTGAACTTCTAAAGCATTTGCTCTTACTCCGATACCAATGTTACGGGAAGGGCAACCCTTCAATTGATACTTAGAATGACAACTATGTATTCGGATAAGAGAAAGAGAGAAAGAGATAGAATATGAGATGAGAAAGAAGAATGTGTTTTTAATTTTTGAATGCCTATTACAACCTGAGCTTAATCTATTTATAGCTCAATTGCTAAGTAGAAGAACAACCCAGCTTTACTAACCCGACTCAACCACTTTAACAAACTCTCAACTAACATCCTCGATTATAAGGAAAATCAAAACTGATTTTCCCTCCAAAATGCTACATACATTTATAAGGCTAATTAAAGTAATTACCCTTATCATACCACCCTCCTCGAAAAAAGACTTGACTCAAGTCTCGAATATTACAATTAAAATCGGGGAACCTTTGTTCAAAATCTACAAAGATACTCCCAACTAGCTTCATGATCTGGACATCCTTCCCATTGGACCCAAATATTGAACATGAGCCATATTCTGAAATTTGATAGTCCTTCTATCCAATATAGCTGCTGGTTGAATTAAGAAAGCATCATCTTGGCCTTGTAACCAAACTGGAATGTGTGTAGCAATGGGCAGAGAGCCTTGAAATTTCTTCAGTTGAGATACATGGAAAACATCATGTATCTTAGACTTAACCGGAAGTGTAAGTTTGTAAGCCACCTTTCCAATCTTAGCTTGAACCTGAAAGGGCCCATAATACTTGGGAGACAACTTATGATTAGTTCTGGTCTGAACTGAATGTTGTCTGTAAGGCTGAAGCTTTAGCAAAACCCAAGTGCCAACATCAAAGTGTCTATCAGTCCTGTGTTTGTCAGTTTGAGCCTTCATTCTACCCTGAGCTCTAGTCAAATGAAATTTCACCATAGCGCATTGTTCTCTTCTAAGCATGTTTCTATCCACGGCTTCAATAGAAGATTCTCCTGCTAAGTAAGGTAAATGAAGTGGTGGTGGTTGATTGTAAACCACTTCATAAGGTGTTAACTGCAAAGCTGAATGGAAATGAGTGTTGTACCACCACTCAGCTAATGGTAACCATAGGGACCATTCTTGTGGTTTTTCTCCACACATGCATCTAAGATATGTTTCTAAACATCTGTTCACTACCTCTGTCTGACCATCAGTCTCAGGATGGTAGGCAGAAGAGAATAGAAATTCAGTACCATGAAGAGAAAAAAGACCTTTCCAAAAGTTACTGAGGAAAGTAGGATCCCTATCACTGACAATTGTTCTTGGCCAACCATGTAGTTTGAAAACATGGTCTAAGTAACATTGAGCTACTTGTATAGCAGTATAAGGATGTGAGAGAGACATGAAATGAGCAGCTTTGCTAAAACGATCCACCACTACAAATATGACATCCTTACCATTGGATTTAGGTAATCCACCAATAAAATCCATAGAAACATCCTTCCATACTTCTTCTGGAATTGGGAGAGGTTGTAAGAGTCCAGGTTTGGCAGAATTATCATATTTAGAGACTTGGCATATGGGACATCTCCTCACAAACTGTCTAACATCCTTAGTCATGCCATGCCAATAAAATATGCTTTTAAGCTTCTTTAACGTGACATCCCTACCTGAATGACCACGTTCAGGTGAAGCATGTTGCCATTCCATAATCTTCAGTTTCAGATTATCATCCTTGCCAACCACAATTCTATTCTTTCTTCTTAATAAACCATCTTGAATGCTGAAATTGGGAACACTGACATTATCTTGTAACTGAACTAAGATATGTTGAGTGTTAATATCAAGCTGATAGCTCTGAATAATCAACTCCTTCAGATCTGAAGCAATGACTGAAATTGCCATAAACAGAATTTCTCCTCCTTTTACTCTGGAGAGGGCATCAGCAGCTACATTGTCTTTCCCACACTTATACTGAATCTCATAGTCAAAACCCATAAGTTTTGACAACCAAAATTGTTGAAAAGGAGTAGATATCTTTTGTTGTAAGAGCCACTTCAAACTCTTCTGATCTGTTCTGATAATAAAGTGACCAGCAATCAAGTATTGTTCCCACTTTTGAACAGCAAAGACAATAGCCAAGAGTTCTTTTTCATAAACTGATAATTTTTGCCATCTGGGACCCAAAGACCCGCTAATAAAGGCCAAAGGATGGTCATCTTGCATTAGAACTGCCCCCTATACCGGACTTAGATGCATCGGTCTCTAGTACAAAGGGTTTGGAAAAGTCTGGAACAAGAAGAACGGGAGCGTGTCAATGCTGACTTCAGTGCTTCAAATGCATCCTGAGCTTTCTCAGTCCATGTAAAAGCTCCTTTCTTAAGAAGATTAGTAAGTTCTTTGCTAATAAGAGCATAATTCCTGACAAATTTTCTGTAGTAGCCAGATAAACCAAGGAAGCTTCTCAAGTCTTTCAATGAGCTAGGAACGGCCAACTAGCAATGTGAAACTTTCCTAGGATGCGTCGTACTCCTTGAGCGGAAATAAAGTGGCCTAAATACTCCACTTTACTAGTTGCAAAAATACATTTACTAGCTTTTGCATACATCGATTTTCTGCATAAGCTCAAACACTTCAGTTAAATGATGTAAATGCTCGGTAAAAGATTTATTGTAAACAAGAATGTCATCAAAAAACACTAAGACACATTTTCTAAGCAATGGTCTAAAAACATCATTCATCCATCCTTGAAAAGATGCGGGGGCATTAGTAAGGCCAAAAGGCATTACTAGAAATTCATAATGTCCAAGTGTGAGTTTTAAAAGCGTTTTAAAAACATCGCATCATGAACCCTCAATTGATGGTATCCGACTCTTAAATCAAGCTTTGTAAATACAATGCTCCAGCTAATTCATCAATTAATTCATCAATAACTGGAATAGGAAACTTATCTTTTACTGTTTTCTTATTGAGTTCTCTGTAATCCACACATAATCTCCAAGTTCCATCTTTCTTGCCTACCAAAACAACTGGCGATGCAAAGGGACTTGAACTGTTTTGAATAATCCCTCTGTCCAGCATTTCTTGAATGAGTTGTTCTATGACATCTCTTTGCTTCCAATGGATACCTATAAGGTTCGATATTCACGGGGCTCGCACCTACTTCTAGGGGAATTCTATGATCAAACACCCCCTCTTTGGAGGTAAATCAACAGGATCTTCAAAAACACCATTATATTTCGTTTAAGAGTCTCAATTTCAGGAATTCTTGAAGACTCCAGATTACAGAAGGAGTAATTATCATCTACTTCCTTCGTAGAGGTATCCAGTACTTGTAAGAAACATAAGTGAGCTGCACTTTCTAACAATTTAGCAGAAGGTTCTCCCTCCATTACTTGCACTTTTTTAGGTGAAACTCCTCTAAGCATGTATGTAACTCCTCCCACTGTAAATTCCATTAACAACTTCTTAAAATCCCAACAAATGGAGCCCAAATTAGCTAGCCACTGAACTCCTAACACCATATCACATGAACCTAATGGAATTATCATGACATCAGTGGTAAAAAGCTTCCCTTGCATAGCCCAAGAAAAAGTGTCACATTTATGTTGACAGGCAATATGATTTCCATCTGCCACAGTAACAGCCTGTGGAGGTATTGGACTAATTGCACAACCTATTTTCTTGGCTATAGTCATATCCAGGAAGTTGTGAGTACTTCCTGAATCTATGAGAATATTAATGGAACAACCATTCACTATTCCTTTAACCCTCATGGTATGAAAGCTTTGATTTCCTATCAATGCACTAACTGAAATACATGGCTCACTGTTTCCAGAATGACTCCCATTGGCAATACCCAAGAATTCATCACCACCTTCATCTGAATCACTAACATCCAACACTCCATTTCCTGCTATTTCTACAGTGAATAGCTGAGGTTCTTTGAAGTTACACTTGTGATTCCTATCATAGGGTTTATCACAATAATAACATAACCCCTTTGCAATCTTCTCCTGTCTAACATCTGCAGGTATATATCTGAAGGGTCTTTTTGTATTTGGGTTTGTACTTGAAGGTAAGGGAAGAATAGGAGATTTAGAATTAGATAACACTGGTGTATCAAGAGGTTTATTTGTGGAATAAGGTGGAAAAGAAGGTTTGTGAGTTTTAAATGAATGTGAGGTGAAGTTAGTCGCTTATAGATTCTTCCTGCAATCTAGCATATTCTCTTGCTTCAGCTACACTGCGAGGTTTAAAAGCTCTTACTATAGGTTTAATATTTGGTTTAAGTCCCCCCACAAAACTATCAAGAAAGTAAGAATCAGGGAGTATATGGTTTTGTTGCAACATCAAAGATCTCATATCTTCAAAAGCATCAATGTAACTCTCAATTGAATCATTTTGTTGCAGTTTATTGAACTTCTCTACAACATTCATGCCAATTTCATCTCTAAATCTAGCAGATAAGTCAATTATGAACTCAGACCAATCAACGTTCCTTCTTATTGACAAGTAACTGGAAACCCATTGTTCTGCTTTTTCTACCATATTCAAACAAGCTAAATCTACCTTTTGCTCTTCAGGAATCTTGCATAGATGGAAATACTTGTTACATTTTTTAATCCACATTCTGGGGTTTGTACCATTAAACTTAGGGAACTCAAGTTTAGGGACATACCCACGAATTCTAGTAGCTCCCTCATCATGAATTTCAGTGGATTTGACAGAAGAGTTTGGAGACTCCAAATTCTTCTTTTCTTCTGTTACCTTCAATCTTCCATTCATTTCTTGTAAAGACATCATTACTTCCTTCAAAGTATCCTGTATCACCTTGTTCTGGGCTTGTTGTTCTTCCCACTTTTGTTCTTGAATTCTTAATTGTTCCTCCATGATTGTAACTCTCTTAGTTACTGCTGGTGCCAGGATTATTTTGATAGAAATTTCAGTTTGCTATTTGATCAAACACTTAGAATGCAGAAGCTTGGTGAAGTTCTTAACAATGGCGGAATTGAACTTCTAAGCAGCAACTGCTCTTCAGCTCTGATACCAATGTTACAGGAAGGGCAACCCTTCAATTGATACTTAGAATGACAACTATGTATTCAGATAAGAGAAAGAGAGAAAGAGATAGAATATGAGATGAGAAAGAAGAATGTGTTTTTAATTTTCTGAATGCCTATTACAACCTGAGCTTAATCTATTTATAGCTCAATTGCTAAGTAGAAGAACAACCCAGCTTTACTAACCCAGCTCAACCACTTTAACAAACTCTCAACTAACATCCCTGATTATAAGAAAAATCAAAACTGATTTTCCCTCCAAAATGCTACATACATTTATAAGGCTAATTAAAGTAATTACCCTTATCAACTTACCAAATTCAGCCAACAAAAAACTAGGGTTTTCCTACGACATACCCCCATGTATTTCCGAATTCTAATGTTCTACACTTCTACCCCAACTCTTAAGAGAATTTTAAATGCTACCCCTGTGGTTTTAAATTTGTACCAATGTTGCCCTTGCCATTAAATTTCCGTCAATAAATTCTTTAGTTTTGTATTTTTTCAACTTCGCCAATTCGAAGCAAATAAAACCATTGTGAACCTAAAATAAGAAGTTGCAAGCCACCAATTTCACTTAAAAAACCACTATTTTGCAGATTATTAAACAAAATAGCAAATGTAGTAAAAATCAAAAAGTGAGCAAACTCACAAGACCAATCTTTAGCAAGGTCTGCAGAATTGGCGTCAAAAATGAAGGTGCTCCATCCTCTTTCGACAGCAGTTGTCATAACTTGCTTATTCTCTGTCCATATCCAAACCAACTTCGAATCTCCATTCGACTTATTATTTGAACCCATTTTCAAACAACAATTTGATACCAAACTGTTTTTCTTAGAAGTAGGAAATATATTGTGCAATGAATAAGAATTTACAGTTTTTGATCTGCAATTTTGCCACTTCCCTAAGATTAATTGAGCAAATGCAGGAATTAAAATCAACAACAAACTTTTTCAAAAGTTAAAAACATGAATTTTAGCTCAAGTTTAACAAGGAGCTCACCTGGTATGAGATTAGGTAGCGGGAAAAGGTGTAGAATTTGGACGGACGAAGCACACAACTGGAAACCCATATCTTCAACTCTCTTTTTTTCCCTCTTCAAGAGTCAAGACAGTTTTTTTCTTTTTTTTAGGTGAGAGTCAAGACAGTTATTATTCATTGTATATGGAGTATTGGATTATAGCATTACTTCATAATGTAAATACATTCTCACCAAAAGGAAAAATGTAAATGTTGTACATTGAGTTATAGTTTATAAATGTTCTATATTTGAATTTCCTAGACGACCATGTACTTTGGATATATCAATAGACAAAAAAGATAAGAGAGAAAGTTAGAGAGAGAGTCTCTAGCCTAAAGTCATTGACAACCCAAAAACTTAGAAACCATAGCCTCCCAAATTTTCCCCAATTTGATTGTGTGAAAAACAAAGTCACTAACAATGCCAAATCCTTCCTAATAATCTCTTCTATTTTCAGTATATTAAGGATAGTAGTTGAAATCATCGGAATCCATTTCTCCAAGTTTACCTTAAATCAGCACAAAATTATTCCCCAATTTGGGGTTGCATATTCTCGAAATAAATTCTGAAATCCTGTGAGTAATTTGTTGTTTAGTGATTTATCGCAACTAAATTCGTATAGTTTCATCTTAAAGATTTTGTTCTAATCAGTTGATTGGATTAAATGTTTCACTTTTCTTCCATTCAAATTCAAATTGGGATCTTTGGTTAGGGTTCTTTGGGTTATGCTCTTCTCTTTGTGTTGTGAGTCGTTTCAGGATTTTTATCCATTATATGGTATGAATCAATCTTCCTCTTCAAATGCTTTTGGTTCGCTACTGCTCTTTGAAGGTTTCATAGTGGCTCCTTTTGTGTCGTGGTGCTTAGGCTTCTATTTTGAAGTCCTTAAGTGTCCAATTCATGGAAAGATAATCCTTTATACAAGTTCAGTTGTTTCAGTATTCAAGATTTCCAAAGTGATTGCAAAGATATGTTCGAGTAATCGTCGGTACCTATTACTGTTGCAAGTGAGAGATTGTACAAAATTAAGCTTCAATTATCCAATAAATTCATACTTTGTTATGTCTTTATAATTTGTGTTCTTAAAATGTTATTCAAAGTTTTACTTGGGTATTCCGAGAACTTCTTCATTTACTCCATTCTAGGCCACAGAAGCAATTGGAATGGAGAAGAGTTATGTTCACGCCCTTTGCTTATAGAAGGCTTTAATTATTTTTTAGGTCAGCTTCCTATCAGTGAGTATTTGCAAGTATATATTGGTTGCCGGGTATACTTTAGTATTTTGATAATTAGATTTGACTGCATATATTTGCAAAAGATCAAATGGTCGAGTTCCATCTTTGAGAATATTGATAATCTAAATAATACTTTTATGCTCTGTTATAGTTTGGGGAACTTTGTTTTCCTAGCTATATATTTATGCTATTATGAATCATTATCTTGTTATTATTTCATATGCCTCCTTTTTTTGGATGAATAATTTAAATGATGAGGGGAATTCCTCATTTGTGGTGCACGCTGATGGATTGCTGGTGGATCCATTGTTATTATTTATTTTCCTTCTCCTATATTACATATGTTAAGTTTCCTATAATATTTGCAAAAATTTGCTTTTTGTTGGTCCCAATCTCCTTCGTAAATGCGAGATTGAATGAGGTTATTTGTAAATTATTCAAAAATATTAGAGATTTTTCCAAATCTAATTGGGTCCTTAATTTGTAAAGTAGAAAGTGCAATGAGTTCTTGCAAATTATTATTGAATTCTTCATGCATATATATATATAGTTTGTCTGCTATTCATTACTACAATCTCTTTCAGAAGATCTTGTGGATGCTTTCCAATGTTGGAATTCTTGCTAAACTAAAATTTTACTTCATAATCTGTCATGCCTGTCTTGAGAAAGTAATTTTTCTATCTATGAAATTACACTGTTATGATTTCATATCATTATTATATTATTTCATCTGCCTCTTTCAAAGAATGAAAGTCGTTATAGAGGAAGAGGGGGTTCATCAACCATGAAGTTCTACAGACATCGTGTGAGTCTTACCATTTTAATTGTAAATGTCTGCTCTTTTTTAGTTCTAACCTCTGGTATAAGTGAGAAAATGAATCCAGCTATTACTTTATTGGATACGTTCAATCCTAGTGTGTTATTGCCTATCTTTTGTGCAATGCATGATTTTTCAACGAATTTTAATCGTCTCAACAAAGAGTCTCTCGCAGTTGAGCTTCTCATCGTGTTTGGTACCATTGGCAAGCTTTTAGGAATTTTATTTCTTCAAGGTTGTCCGGAACATATTTCTTTCTTATAGGAAGGAAAGGTATAAGTCTCTTCATTATGAAAAATCCTCAGGTTTGTGATGTATTCATAAAAATGGAAATTATGAGAGAAAACAGGATCCTTACATGTCTTAATTGACTTTTCTCACGAAACAAAGTGTCTCGTCGGTATAGTGCGGGCACACTATACAAACAGGTGCGGGCGCACCAAACTTTCTGACCTATCAAAGGATTTCAAGAGGCAAAGGTGCAGGCAAAAAGTGCGCGCTGTGAAGCATCGTGTGCCTCATGCAGCACTGTGCGCCGAGCGCACCATGCATGCGTGGCATGCTGTCCCTTGGCTCAATTCTATGTGCTTCCTTGTTTCTCACTATGTTTCATCACATCACAACATCGAAACATAATCATCACATATCATCAACAGACACATATAACTATAAATGGTCCAATAATCCTCCTCCATTTATAGTATAAATGCTTTGAAGTCCGGCCACTTGCAAACAATATAAAACAACTAAACTTATGCATAAATGAAAATATCTTTAAGATTGAATTTCCACTTAGTATAACATTTTTTACAAGCTTTCGATTAAAGTGATTGACTAAGCATTGAATCACCCAATCATACGAAATATTGAAGATGCTACACACACAAGCTTACACTAACACACATGTAAATAACAACTCCTTTAATGGCCTTGAGTCCATATCCTATTCATGAGTGTTCCAAGCCAAGCCCCGAACTTGGTGAAACGGCCAAATTTCTTACTCACATAGGTAAACCTTAAACAACATGCTCCTAAAACACGAGCAACGAATCAAAGGTTTATTAAGATATTAAAATCATCCTTCAACATTGTAGAAACAAGCATTCACCTTGGGATATATCTCTTTGAGTGATACAAGCCACAAATCAAATTTGATCCTCATTGAATTCAAGATCTTGCGTTGTACAAGACGTGAATTGAGTTTTCTCCACTTGTGACTTATACATGGACTTCATTTCCATCCCTTTTGATGTTTTGTACACCATTTCCCTTGGCAATGGTTTAGTGAACGGATCCGCTAGGTTCATATTATGCCGTACAAAATCGATATTAACGACTCCATCATGGATCATCTCACGCACATAACTGTGCCTCACACCAATGTGTCGAGATTTGTCGTTATACACTTGGCTATAAGCCTTTGAAATGGTGGAAGCATTATCACAATGAATAGCAATAGGAGACATGGGTTCAGGCCATAGATCCACCTCACTCACCAAATTCCTTAGCCATTATGCCTATTTACAAGCCAAGGCTAATAATGCTATGAATTCCGATGCCATAGTTGAATCAGTAATACATGTTTGCTTCTTAGATGCCCAAGATATGGCACCTCTCCAAGAAGAAACACCCAACCACTAGTAGACGAGTAGTCTTCCTTGTTGGTTATCCAACTAGCATCCGAGTAACCTTCTAACACCGAAGGATCTCCCTTGAATGTCAAACTAAAATGAATAGTTTTATTCAAATATCTCAACACTCGCCTTAAGGCTTGCCAATGTTCCATACTAAGATTACTAATATACCTACTTAGCTTGCCAACCGCGAATGCTATATCCGGCCGAGTACTAGTCATAGCATACATCAAGCATCCAATTAAACTAGCATAATCCAATTGAGAAACTGGATTACCATTTCGAACCAACTTGATGTTTGGTTCCATCGGAGTAGCACATGGAGCACTCTTTGCTTCATTAAACCTCTCAATCACCTTCTCAAGATAATGAGATTGTGACAAAGAAATTGAGCCATTCTCTCTCCTTATTCTAATACCAAGAATAACATCCGCTTCTCCCATATCTTTCATGGAGAAACTTGAAGAGAGAAATTCCTTAGTCTTAATGACTTGCTCCAAATCAGTCCCAAAAATAAGCATGTCATTTACATATAGACAAATCATAACTCCTTTACCATTATTATCAAATTCTCTATATACACACTTATCGGATTGATTTATTCTATAACCGTTAGCCAAGACAACATCATTTTTGATGCCACTGTTTTGGTGTCTGTTTAAGTACATACAAAGATTTAATAAGCTTACACACCTTCTTTTCTTGTCCTTGGACAACAAATCCCTCCTGTTGTTTCATATACATTTCCTCCTCCAATTTACCATTAAGGAATGCTGTTTTGACATCCATTTGGTGAATTACTAGATTATGAATAGTCGCTAAGGCCACTAACAGCCTAATGGTGGTAATTATTGCCATCGGAGCATATGTATCAAATTAATTGACACCATAAGTTTGTTTAAAGCCTTGGACTACAAGTCTTGCCGTATACTTTTCAACGGTTCCATCGATTCTCATTTTCCTTTTGAAAACCCACTTACAACAGAGTGGTGTGCAACCGGGCGGTAAATTAGCCTAGAGCCATGTATTATTTCCCATTATTGAGTCAATTTCATCATTCACGACCTCTTTCCAAAAAGCCGAATCATGAGACTTCATAACCTCACCAAACGTTCTAGGATCCTCCTCAATAAAGTGTTTGAGAACAAAGAGATTCCCTTGACCCTTCCACTAAATAAAGTTAGAAATCCGAGCCAAAGTCCTTCTCTTTCCTTGCTCTCTTACTTCTCCTAATTTCAGGAATAGAATGAGCTTCATGATCTTCACTAGCATCAACCACTTCGTTTGATGTAATAGGATTTGAAGTACTAGGAAGATCAATATCAACGGTTGAACTTGTGCTTGGTAAGTCCCTTGGTTTAGGAATTGATGAAAAATGATTCTCATCAAAGATTGCATTCCTTGACTCAATCACAAGTGTATTGAGACAAAATCATTATGCTCTAAGATATAAAACTTATAGGATTTGCTATGCTCCGCATAACCTATGAATCTGCAATCAATTCCTTTCTCACCCAAGGCCTTCCTTTTAGCTTCAGGTAATCTTACACAATTGCCCTACAAACCTAAACCCGAAGGTAATTGAGATTTGGCCTCCTACCAAACCAAAGTTCATAAGGGGTAACATTGTTCCTTTTATTTGGAACCCTATTCAAAAGATAGCAAGTCGTTAACATGGCTTCACCCGCAAAACCCGATACTCAAACCCGAGTTAGATAACATGGAATTAACCATTTCTTTTAAGGTCCTATTTTTTCGTTCCGCAATCCCATTTTGTGTGGTGAGTACGGAGCGGTTGTTTTATGAATGACTCCAATTGATGAAAAATAAGTTGGATCATAATATCCCCACCCTTATCAGTCCGAAATCGTTTAAACAACAAATTAGATTGTAATCCAACTTCAGTTTTATAAATCTTAAACTTATCAAGTGCCTCATCTTTAGAAAACAACAAGTACACATAACAATATCGAGAAAAATCATCAATGAATGTTATTAAATACTTCTTATTTCCTAGAGATAGTGTGCTATGAAAGTCACACAAATCACTATGCATCAATTCAAGCTTGTTTGATTGCCTTTCAACACTAGGAAAAGGATTTCTTGTAATTTTGTTTAACATGCATGTTTTACACTTCTCTACATTCATGTCAACTTTAGGAATCAAACCATCTTTAGACATATCATATAATCTACGATAATTAACATGACATAAACGATTGTGCCATAGAGAAGAAACATCCACCATGTAAATAGAATTCACACTTTTATTATCAGTAGAAAGTTTAAACATATTATTACAAAAGTATCCTTGTTCAACAAATACACCCCCTTTACTTAAAATAAAGGGAAATTTCCTCAGGTATCCCTGAGGTTTGACGTAATTCCCAAAATACCCCCCACATTTGGGGAATTCCTCAGATACCCCTGAGGTTTGTGTTTGTGCTCAAGATACCCTTACTATGGACGGAACCCTAATGCCGTTAGGTTTTCCATCCATAGTATCCCCAATTTTCTCTCTCCTTCCATTCCCCCACCCACTGCCAACCCCCCTCCCCAAGCCAGCGGCCGACGGCCGGCGATCACCACCCAATCCTGCGCGGCGACCCGACCTCCTTCCTTCGCCGGCCAGAACAACAGCACCCCCGGCGTTGGCGCCAGCGACCCCACCCTCTCCCTTTCCCCCACCCTCGACACCCCACCCAAACCCTCCCTTTCCCCATTCTCGATTCCCCCCGACCCCACCCCACCCCACCCCACCCCACCCCGACACCATCCCATCCCCCCTTTTCCCCTATCGAAAATGGCCCCTCTTCCCTGTCCCCCATCGTGAGTCGACCCCCTCCCCTTCCCCACCTAGATACATCGCCCCCAAACCCTTAAACCCACCCCCCGAAACCACGTTGTTCGGCCGGCGCCAACGCCAAGGGTGAGGGAATCGGGCATGGGGTAGGGAGGGGGTCGGGTCGCTGGCGTCGGAGTGGGGGGGGTTGGCAGTGGGTGGGGGAATGGGAGGAGAGAGAAAATTGGGGATACTATGGACGGAATACCTAACGGCTTTAGGCTTCCGTCCAAAGTAAGGGTATCTTGAGCCCAAACACAAACCTCAGGGGTATCTGAGGAATTCCCCAAATGTGGGGGGTATTTTGGGAATTACGCCAAACCTCAAGGGTACCTGAGGAAATTTCCCTAAAATAAACTTATCGACCTCAAAACACCATTTTGAAGCCGTACTTATTTAGTAAACCTCCGGACATCAAGTTTTTCCTAAATGCGGGTACATACACAACTTCTCTTAAAGTCAGAGTCTTCCCGGAAGTGAGGAGCAACTCCACTTGGCCTATTCCTTTTGCCTTTACCGTAGAGTCATTTCCCATGTACAAGACCGGCCCATCATCCAAAGCTTGATAAGTTTTGAAGAAATGACGATTTTTACATACATGTCTTGATGCCCTGGAGTCCACCCACTAAGAATCATCATCCTGCACCACATTGATTTTAGAAATCATTGCAATAAAATTCATTTCTTCATTTAAAGAAACACCATGTGCAAACTGACCTTGATGGGGATCAACCTTAGGTCGATCCTTATTCTTCTTCTTTGCCAAAGAGGGACAATTCCTTTTCAAGTGAGAACCACCACACCCCCAATAAGACATAGCCTTGCCCTTTCTCTTATCATTCCCGGGGTGATTTTTATTTGACTTCCATGGGCATTTCTGTTGGAACATTTATAGTTTAAATGTGTTCGTTGATATTATGTGATGAGAAAGAAGGAAAAAAGAAAAGGCAAGTCAGTAGAGTGCTAACTCTCTAGAAGAGCACACGCTCATAATTTATAAACATTACAATATCATTAATCATATGTCATTGATACTCATTGAAGTATATCACAATAACTAGTGATATGATGCAAACACTTCAAACATCAATTATGAACAAATAACATGTTAATACTAAAACTAAACAAATAAATTAATTAATATTCTTCCCCCATTTTAGTACTAACAAATGAACATCTTATCTATTTAAACCAAGACGTGTATATGAAAACAACCACATAAGTACACTTCTTGGATAACAAGGAATTAACTTCCTCCATGAAAAACCTCCTCCATGAAGTACCTCCTCCAAGAAGAAATATCATCTTCTTGTAAGAAACAAATCCCTAAACCAAGACTTAACTCATGCCAAATTATCCTTCTCAAACTGAAGAACATATTTATTTTCACATAATTCCGTCTATTAAATAGATTAGATCAAAGACAATAAACCATTATCTTCCAAGACATTTAATAATTTCAATTAAAACAAAATCGGTAAAAATCATATGTATACAACACCAAATTTAGACAAAATTTCATTGTCCTCAAATTTAATACATAACCAATTTATACAACTGATTTCCTCAAAATTATGAACTTAATGATCTTATAAATTGAAATAATTAATTACCATGTCTTTCATTATACTTTATTCAAGTATAATATATGTCACTTTAAAAAGTGAAAAAACTATGAAATATAACATTCCATAAAACATAATCAATTTCTAGTATAAATTTATAACATGTAAATACTAAAACTAAACAAAGAAATTAATATTCTTCCCCATTTTAGTATTAACAAAATATATAAACACTTATACTAGTGATTACCACAAAATCATTGAAACATATCAATATTTTGATTTTCCAACTTGTAAATTATAAACATCACCCAACTATATAAAATTGAGAAGTACATTTAATAATCATTTTAACCACATGTCTAAAATATAAATATTCTAAAGAACATAGAATCACATTTATAACATTTAGACAACACATGGTGAAAATGAAATTAAACACATAGCCCATAAGATGGCCTACTAACAAACACTAGTGGAAAAAAGCCCATCCGATGCAATCAAAAACCGGGCTTACTGATCCGGTTTTGGTCCGCATCGGATGGGCTCGCAGCAGATCCAAAATAGATATATATAAAAACCAAATTTTTTTTTTCATTTTTTCATTATTAATCAATACAAAATCAATAATATATATAAAAACTCATTTTATTAATCATATTATGCCCAATTGAAGCATAAATAATTAAATAATTAAATACATAAAAATATTAACATACACAACTATTAGATTATAATTTTATACTTCAATGGCTCCTCCTAGCTTCTTCAAGCTTGCAATACATGCAGTTATAATCTTGGAGATGGAAAATCAATATGGGAGCAGATGTCATAGCATCTGCAAGGAGAAACAGAAGTTAAAACAGTCGATCAATTTGACACGTACACACATACCCCACTTTTGCAAAATCTCTAGGACTACTACCCTCCTAGTAAGAGATGACGAGAGAAAGCAGTTTGCTTTGAACGTCAAAATAAAAGGATAGTAAGTAAGCACTAGAAGCTTCCTAAACCAATTCAAATTAATCAATCAAAATGTAAAAACCTAAACCACAAACGAAATCATCACTCAAACCATAATATATCACCAGATCTTGATTCAAATACTATAGATCTACATGATGCAGCATAATCAATTTAATGCAGCCCAGCAAATTCATTAATCTATCTCTAATGTTAGTACTTTAGTAGACTAATCAAGGGATAAAAACTATATATCCACAAATTGTAGGAATTGGTTGAAGGATGAATGTGATATATCGTGGAATTGTTTTACTGCACATAGATTGAATAGAAGCAGTATAATTACTAATACTCCAATCACGAGACAATCATGAGTCAAAATAAGCACACAAACACCCCCTGCACATCCCCAAATATGAAACTGACAGCAACACATTTGCATGACACTAGCTATAAAGGAGAAACTGTAAAGCAGAAAGAAGTTATCCAGGAAGAGATAACACAAAGTAAATAAGGGAAGACGAGTTTGGCCATCACAAGTTCTTCAATACTACCTCGCCAACGTCATCAAAGCAAGATAAGAAGGAAGTCAGAGAAAGATGAACAGGAATTGAGCCAACGAACCAGGAGCAACGAGAGTAAAAACAGGAACTAATCACAGTTATGCAGAACCAGGAGCAACAAGAGTAAAAACGCATACAACCAAATAATTTCGGAGATAAAAGCAGCTGCAGAGACATCAGTCAACCAAATTATTCTTAAATACCAAACAATGGGTGGTCAAATGAAAGTATTTACAAAATGAACCAAGGAATCTGTGCAGTGTTGTTAGTCACAGTATATACAGCAGAAACTTGATGTTAACATATGAATACTACCTTCAAAACTATGACTATGTAGAAATCTTGCATAATCGCTCATGTTAATATCAATTATCTGTCAAGCTTCAAATTAAGAGTTTTACCTCCAAGATAGCCACCATTTATCTGCCAGAATGTTCAGATCATGCTCCACATAGTGATGAGTCATATTTAAATAAAAATACAATATCGGCAAAACCTGTCAACAAAAAACATTTAGATTAAGAGCATAGTTATACCCTCCTCGAACAGAGGAAAAATAATAACATATGGGATGATTTCTCAAGAGTAAGAAAAGAAATAACATATGATCACAGTGTAAGAGCAAGACAAGTAACTGATGGCTGTTGTTGTCACCATGCAAAATACATAAACGACTGTGCAATGCAGTTCCTGAATCCAATGGTTTCCCTGTTCCGAGACAGAATAAACTTCTCTAAACAGTAACTAACTTCTAGACAGACAGATGATTTCCAACACCATAAGTAAGTCTTTTGGGATAACCCAATCCTAAGCTTTCTCAAAGGGAAAAGGTTCCCATAAACCAGCACATCAGCCCCTCAGTGGACCATGTGGGACACAAGTTCCATATAGAACGACAGATCGTATCTTCCAATTGTTTGCCAACATGGTATGGAAAAGCAGTGCACACATTGAACAATCATTGATCAACTTTAAGTTCATATATTAAAGTACTCCAAAAGAACACAATCTCAAATCTTTTGTCCAAAAAGGTGCTCACCAAACAAGTACATCCCATTCAACAAAAGAAAAAGAAACTCAAGAATCAGAACATGCTCCAGACCCAGATTATGTTTACTTACCAGTAGAAAAACGGTTGACCGGAACTAGCTTTACACCATTCATCATAATAAAGATTCAAGTTATGACCATAACAATGCCTCGGATCAATCTACAACAAAACACCATAATTCTATGGAAATTAAATCAACCCAGAGAAATAAAGCACTCAAATCCAATCCAAAACATAAAGGGAAAGAAAACAACAACAAAAAAGTACTAAAAAGTGAAGTAAAAGAGATTTTTACAGCCTCAATCCAATGCTGAAAAGCCAACTTCTTGCTTTAATATTATATATGATGATATGATGATTGTAATCAACCTAGTCGATAGCCACTTTTCTAAACCTATTACAGGGAAAAATCTAAACCCATTATTCGTGAAACTTAATTTTTTAGTTGAGACAATGCACAAACAAATGGGCTTATTATGACAATATTTTGTCCCTTTTTGGGTATAAACCCAAACCCAATCACCAAAATGCGCTAAAATTCGAACCACAAATTGTTGCAGCTACTAATAAAAGAGGATTACGCAGAGCAGAGCAACAACAACGGTCACCTCAACTAACTAACTATGCTTACCACTGGAGTAGCAGCGTCATCACCACGCTTTTGCGCAATGTTGAATCTTCAATCACCGCCATTGTTAGCTTCTAGCAGAGCTTCATTTTTATCGCCATTGTCAGGGTTAGGGTTTCATTCTCTGAAATTCAACTCAATTATCGCTCGGAAAACGAAATCGCTTTCTATAAGAGCTGCCAAAACAGAATCCAAGGGAGTTTCTTTAGGGTTTAGAGCACCTGATTTTCAGGTTTGTGTTTTTTGTTTCTGTGATTTTTTGTACATAAAATTAAGAAAACGAACTATCCCTAAAAATGAAAATAGAAAAACATAAATAAAAAAACGAAAACTAAGAGAGGACTTCAGATCTGAAAAAATTGAAAAAACCGAAAAAATTACAACGAGATATGAAATTACAACTAGATTAAAAAACGAAAAACCTCATACCTGGAATCACGAGCGACGAATATTGAGAGAGGAGACAAAATAGCTTCGTTCTCCATTTTCGCTCTTCGTTTCGTTTCTTCGTTTCTTCGTTCTTCGTTCTTGGTTTCTTGAGGAGAGAGGAGGGAGCTTAGGGATCTGCCGGCGTGTGTGAGGGAGGAGCAGAGAGGAGAGAGAGAGGAAAAGAGGAGATAGTTCAGCTTGGGGAGCCTAACAAGAGGCACGTTGGGCTCTAAAAACATTTCATCCATGCTTTGGGCCAGGGCCTTTAAAAAGAGGCGCGTTTTTATTGCGATTGAGCTCCTTTTTTGGGCCTGCCATTTTGGGTGAAGGAAAACACAGGTTTTTTGTTTAAGAAAAAATTATGGAAAATATGATCCGGTCTTTTAAACCAGATCAGATTTTAGAAATCCGGCGGTTTCTAAAATCTGATCCGGTTTACCAAAGGACCGGATCAGAATTTTCCGCTCAACTTTCCCTCCCATTTTTTTAATGATTTTCGGATGCGGTTTTGTAAAAATCGAATTTGTTACTAAGTGACAGATAAGGTTTTTTCCATTAGTGAAATAACATGTTTATAAAATTTCCACAAGTTCATGTTCATGTCAACAATTATATACTCAACAAATTATAAAAACACATTTACTTTAACAAAATAAACATTATAACTTGTCCATGAGTATATAATAAAAAACATAATTAATGATAGTAACCCACTAACTATAACATGATCAATAAATAAACTTAATGATCATCATATTAATACTCAAACCAAAATCATGAAAATTAACATGTATATACTAAAACCATCAAATAAATTAATATTCTTCCCCATTTTAGTATTAACAAAATAAAAAATTTCAGATTTTGGGAGAGTGAAATATCAACATGAAAAACATGAACAACAAATTTTTTCTTCATAATGTTCCCAAATGAACATTACACTACATATGCCTATTCATAACCATAAACATGATCATAACATCTTTTATTTAAAATAAGTAAATAAAATTTCATCATAACCGTGCATTCTCAAAGATTGCACACATGGTTTGGACAAAGAAGTTCATAAACTTCGTCGATAAATTGAATCGTTACTTCACAAACCGTCCACATCATCCTCATGATCTCCAACTTGCCCAAACATAATGTGAAGATGTTGGTTTCATAACCAACTTCACCAACGTTTGGCAGTTAAAACTCTAAGACCATCATTTTATTAATTAAAATACAATAGTATTATCAAATACTATAAGAAGATGAATCATGTAATTAATCGGCACAACAAAGCAACACATGGAATCACAATTTTTAGTCTTTGGTTTACATAAGCATTACGGCATACTATTATCACAATCAAATCCACCAACATTTAGTAATAAGAACTCCATGGTTTCACCACCATTTAATTAATTAAGCATAAAACATTCTTAATTAATTAATTAAAGGATAATAGCATCATGTAATACTATAACATGTAATCCTACTACAAATCATAAAACAAAGTTAATGGACATAGTAGAAACTTACAATACAACCCAAAATTGGGTTTCAACCATGTAGTGAAGATTTGAGAAATCCATCATTTCCGGCCTCTTGTCTTGTAGCATTCTTCTTCTCTTTCCATGTAACAATGGCATTCCAATTTCAGAAAATTAGAAACATCTCACCCAAGGAAGATCCAATTACCCAAGGAATAAATAACTTATAGATTGTTAGATGTGTGTGTGGATATAACAGTGAGTAACAAGATATTAGATCTTCCAAGCACATATTAGATATGCTTTCCTATAAGTTATTTACTGACCCACTAGGAACAACAGAGTATCACGGTAATACTTATGAGATACGAAGAAGAAACATTGAATCTTGGTTGTTAACAAGAAACAATCCCAACAAGAGTTTGTAGTCTGATTTTATTTAGAGAAAACACAAGAGAATATCATTCTCTAAGCAAGTACCATGGAATGATTTCACACTTTAAGCAAGCATGAATAATCTCTCTCACCCATTCCACATGTGATATGTCCCTATATATACTAGGGAAGGCTTACAGAAGAAAAGACGCAACCATATACGAAAAGACACACACCATTTCACGAAAGAAATGCCTCGTCAGGAAAACTGACGAATAGGAGCCATCGCTCCTCTCTGGAGTGAGCGCTCCTCAGCCCTGTCAAGGAAATTGGTTCATACTCCAATTCCCTAACAATTCTGAGCGTGCGCTCTTCTAGAGAGCGAGCACTCTACGCGATGTCCCACTTGAATGCCCTTCTTCCATCATGTTGATAGAAGAAACCGGACCACTTTTTGGGTCCTTAGATACATCTTGAGACCGGATGCCCTCCTTAATGCAGAGATGGGCATTCAAATCTACCAAGGACATGGAGTCCTTATAATGTTTCAAAGAGTTCCTAGTGTCCTTTCAAGATGGGGGTAATTTGTCAATGATGGATGCAACTGAGAACGATTCATTCATCACCATTCCTTGTTGTCTAATTTGGTTCAACATATGTTGAACCTCATGAAATTGTTCCACAACGGAACGACCATTAACCATTTGAAAGAATTAAAATTGCTAACTAAAAATTCTTACTTGATGCGTCCTCCACGATGTACTTTGCTTCAAGAGCATCCCAAAGTTCCTTGGCGCTCTCCATATATTGGTAAAGATCGAACAAAGTGTCTGACATCGCGTTCAAGATATGGCCCCGACAAATATAGTCATCATTCTCCCACTTTGTTCTTGCACGAGCCTCCTCTGGGGTTTCAGTTTTCCCCTCTTCCAGTAATGGTGGCATCGGGGTGCTTAGAACATAAACCACATTCAATGTGGTCAATAGAAAATGCATCTTCTTTTGCCAACGACGATATCCTATCCCTTCAAACTTTTCCAATTTCTGGAAATTCGTAGTCATCTTATCTCTTTCAAGGAAGCCATCACTCAAAGTCTAAATTCCTTGTAGATTGTTATATATGTGTCTATGGATATGTATCTTGTGGGAAACCGGATGGTACTTCCAAGCACGTAGTATTACGCTTTCCTACAAGAATTTTACCCACCCACTAGGATCAACAAGGTTCACGGTAAAATCTTGTGAGATACGAAGAAGAATCTATGGAGTTTGGTTGATGACAAACTACATACACTACAATGTGTTTGAAGGTTGTGTTTTACAATGAACAAGGTGAAAAATCTAGAAATAAATCTCATTAGGCAAGTATGTAAATGAATCTAACCCCATTCCATATGTGACATCTCCCTATATATATCAGGGAAGATTTACAGAAGAAAAGATTGAAATGATACACCATTTCACACGAAGAGACATGCATCATTTCACGAAACAAAGTGTCTCGTCAGTATGGTGCGGGCGCACCAAACTTCATGATCAATCAAAGTATCTCAAGAGGCAAAGGTGCAGGCGAACAGTGTGCGCCACGCAGCATCATGCGCCTCACGCAGCACTGTACGCTCGGCGCAGTGTGCTGCGTGGCACGCTGTCCCTTGGCCCAATTCTTTGTGTTTCCTTCTTTCTCACTACTTTTCATCACACCACAACATCGAAACATAATCATCACATGTCATCAATGAACACATTTAACTATAAATGTTCCAACAAATTCTAGTAATCCTTTCATTTTGTCAGTTATTCATAAATCCGATAAATTTATGGCATGTAATGTAAGTATTTTATCTATGAATTGTAGTTTTGTTGCAATTTTTCTATATGATCCTCCTAGTCATGTCCTTAAACAATTTTTTTTGGGAAGAGTTGATTCCTTATCTTAGTTTCTTAAGTTGCCCGTTTATTATATTGGGAGACTTTAATGAGCCTAGTTCTCATCTCGATAAGTTGGGAGGATCAGAATTGAGATTTTCTAGATTAACTTATATGAACATGTTATTTGATTTAGTAGAGTGTATTGAATTGCCATTTGAAGGTAATTCGTATACTTGGCGGAAAAAATCCCATGGCCGTAATAATATTCTTGAGCGTTTAGATGAAGGTGTTGGTAATCTTGATTGGTTGAGTCTATTTCCTAACTCTAAAATTCAGCATCATATTTTCCTTCGTCTGACCATTGTCAAGTTTCAATTTCTGTAAATGTAAGTAAGTGTAGGAAAGTTCCACCTTTTAGCACCTTTTAGATTTAATAATTATGGACCACTCGAAAATATTTTGATTGTTTGATAAAAAAAAACATGGTGTACTCAATTTCAAGGAAATGTGAGCTCCTTGAAGAAAAAGCGAAATTATGGTCAACAACTCGTTTTGGAAATATTTTTAGACAACTTAGGATAGTAGAAGAAAAGTTAAAGTCTATCCAAAGTGAGTTAGTAAATAATGAGACTTGTACTCTTCTAATAGCTTCCCAAAATAAGTTCTTGGCAAAGCAAACTAAATTATTACATTTTCAAGATTTGCATTGGAAGGTTAAAGCAAAATCAAACCATATTAAGTTTAGTGATGCTAGTACTAAATACTATCACACTTGTGCCTCTACTAAGAGAAACCGAAATTTAATTAATACAATTCAAGATCCTCAAAATAACCCTATTACTCACACAAAACATATTGAAGAATGTATTACTAAGGCTTTTATGCAACGATTTTTAGCAATATGTGTACAAATGTGTAAAAAAATGTGTTTGGGAACACGTAATTCTAGATGCTTCTGAGAGCACCAAAGATTTTGCAATTTTGCTATCATTATCCATTTTACCTATCTTAATAAATTATGGTATTCAGGTTAAGTACTCATATGCTTAATTAGCAACAATTTTTTTATGTTTGTTAGTCATTAAGGATATAGTAGATATTGTCACAAAAATGACATTCCATTGGAAGCGAAAATTATGCCATATCTCTTTTCTCTCTACAAAACCCTAGCCAACAATTACAAATATAAGGGGCTGCCATCGATAAATTTTTCTATTACAAGGGCCCGAGTTCTCTTTCTATTTTAGTTTTCTAATCAATAAAGATCACCATCAGTAAGGTAATCACAATCAATCCCCCTAATATGGCCATTAGTTGTGTACCTTACCTAGGGTTTTATTATTTTCCTCTTGCCACTCATGGTGGGATTCTTAGCTTTTTTTTGTGTGTTTATATTCTTACATGCATTGATACAAATTTGGAAGATTCGTTTTGCAAATTGGAAAAATTGACAGGAGTCCTAACTATAGGTATTCTGTCATTTTCAGTTCTAACTTTTGATTAATTCTCAATGATCTCAACTATTGCTCATTTTTTTACAAAAAATGGTCCTAATAGGTAAATGATGACCTGCTACAAGTAAAACTACCCCCAGCATCGACCCCACCATTCTAGCCACCCAAAATCACTCTACCACTCCCCAAAGCATCAACACCCTGCTGCCAGCACCCCCACCCACCTAAACCCGACCGACCATCAATCGATCCCACCCAAACCTCCCTCCTGGAAAAACCCAAAAACCCCACCAAAACACCACGTGCCCCATCGCCGAAATTCACTCGAGTCCCCAAAATTGATTTCTTTTCTCTCTCCAATTGCTAATCCATTGTCACTCACTGTTCCAAGTAACACTCTTACTCATTTACTTTTTCAATTTTTGTTCACTTTGAAATTCAACATGAAATCACTCCTAAAATTTTATTGGTCGTGTATCTTACTTAGCATTTGCCAGTCCTCATCGCTCCCACCTCTGTTTAAATTTATTTATATTTTGCGCTTGTGTATTAAGTACGTAATGTAGTGGTTCTGGAAGCGTCTTTAAGGGAATTTGTGGCTCCGATGAAGAGAAATTATAGGCACGACTGTCGAAATGACACCTGAAATGGTAGAAGGATACCAGCTTGTTTGAACATTAAAGATGCATTCAGTACTACTTATGCACCTGTTTTTAGATGTTGAAAGCCAAGTTTTCCTTGTAAATCTTGTATAATAGAAAGAATTTGTATTGGAAAGTCTATCATAAACTAAAAATACTTCTCAGAAATGCTCAATTCAGTAAGAACGGGCATGCTATTCTTTTTGTTAAAAGGAGATCTTATTGATGATATTATAGTCGATTTTAATATGACTTAGCTCAGGAATTTTGTGTACAAACACATAGTCTTTAACTATTATATATACATCTGATCGTAGATTAGATATGTATTATTTTATTTTAGACATTAAAGATATTAAAAAGGACGTGTACGGGGGTATACAACCCCCTTGACTGGATGATCGACAAGGTCACCCAAAGATATCGGCCCACGACAAAGATGTAGCCACTGTTCTGCAACCACAAAGGTTCAGCCTGACACACACACTAGGTGATGATGCACACGTGTACAGAGCAGATCTCCTAATATAAACTGACCTACTGTTCACTGCCTATAAAAAGACCACATACACTGTTTTCGAGGTATATTCATTCTAACCCTATTTACCTTATCTGCACATTACCTTGGCGAACCTTATCTTACATAGGCATCAGAGTAGGTTTCCTAGGCAACCCCCTAAGGTCAGTTTCCCTTGTCACCTGTGCAGATACATCGACATCCTGAGCACCGACAACTCCCAACAGCGTCAAGCCTTGTCATCCCCTCAACAGTCGTCAACCCTTGACGTCCTTGTTTCCTACCCGAAACAGGACGATTTTCAATGTGAGATTTCAAAACATATATATCCATGGCATTGCTACTAAATACTTTATGGTCTGGGTCTCTAGCTGGTCTATGAATAAGAATCAATCGGTTTTTTGCAGATGCGTTGACATTGCCCTTTTTTATTCTAGTTATTGATATGGGAAAATGGTTTATGAAGATTAAAGGTAGGGCTGGGGCTACGGTGATGAGGGCCCTTGTACAAATTCTCAAAATTGGGTGATAAGTCAGTTTTAGTCTACATTTAAGTAGTATTTGAGTCTCATTTTCATGTAGTTTTCAGTGCCTTTTAAGTTTATTTGCATAATATGAGTAGTTTTTGAACCATCGTGTCACTTTGAGATACTTTTGCCTCTTTGTATGATTTTCAGGTCCTTGTGGCCAGTTATGGCTAAGGGAGGCCTAGATGGTTTAGCAGTTTCCGGAGGCGAGAAGACGAGTTCAGGCTCTTTGGAATTGAAAAATGATGACTTTTTAAGAATTGTGTTTGTGCGAGACAATGGACATTTTCGCTTGACTGGGCGATGAGCTGTGGGACCGAACACATTCTTACTCGCCCGCACAACTCTATAGAATAAAAGAACTAAAGCTTATGCCTCGTCTGCACGACAGAGTGGATTCTCGCTCACCCGTGCGAGACCTTGTACGACCCAGCAGAAACCCGATGGACTAGAGCTGATCAGACACAGCCCGGCCCATCCCGAAAAATCAGCGGGCTTGGGCACCAAAATGTGGCCCGAAGCTGGGCTTTAGGCCTGGGATTAGTGGCCCGACTTATTTCGGGTCGGACTCTGGACAAGCATGCATGCCCGATTTTTGGCCCGGCCCGGCACGAGAATATAAGTCAACAAAGGGGGTTTTGGGCTTGCGTGTGCTGCTGGGCTATTTTTAATGAAAGTAAATGCCAAACAGGTCCATTTGTTAAAGCCTTAAGGCTTAAAGGGATAAAGAAAAAACTGAAATAGGAAAAGAAAAGGGGAATAACGGTGCACACTTAGTGAGGAGAGAGAAATAGGAAATCAAAATTAGAAAATGAAAGTGTGAAACCCTAACCTCCATAGTTTCATCAATCAGCCGTTTTTTCTTCACTTCTTCTTCATCCCATTGTCTTCTTCTTTTGGTTCTTCATTCGGGTATGTTGCATTTTAATTCTTTATAAGTTATAACATGTTTATCTATATATATTTTTTAATTTCATATTCAATTGTGCTTGTTCAAATTATTAATTTGTGAAGACGAAGAATTGCTCGTTAAATTGCTATTACTCGTTTTTTTAATTGCTCGTGAAATTACTACTCTCTTAGTTTCTTGCTTTTTTTTGTTGTTGCATCCTATTGATTTTTAACTGTTCAATTTTTTTACTGCAAATTTTTTTATTGCGCTTTTTTTTATTGCTTGTTCAATTTGTTCATTTGTTGCATCCTATCGTTTCTTTACTGTATTATGTTACTTTCTTGCTTGTTAAATTAATACTGCTGTTTTTATTTTTTGTAGAAATAATATTGTTGTTTTTTATTTCATTAATAGTATTGTTTTTTTTTTAATTTCTTTCTGTTTCTTTTCTTTTATTAATATTATATACTAGTGTTTTTAGTTTTAATAATGTTGTTTTTTTCAGTTAATGTAAATTGTAAAACAATAATTATTAAATTTTTAAATTTTTTGTTAGTAAAGGTTGCTATTTTCATTATGTAACTTGGTTTGTTTAAACTTTAAGTGTGTTAATATCTTAAAAGTTGTGTTTTGTTCTAATTGCACAGAGTAATGACAAAACCATCCTCTAGTAAAAAAAAAAAAGACCAGAATTTCAAATGACGAGAATATCACATCATTGATGAGGATGAAGAACACGATGAAGAGAGTAATTTAGCGCTTGATGGACACACTTCAAGTGTATGGAAGGATATGAACAAAATCACACAAGATGACAAGAGCTTGACAAAAGCGGAGTGTAAGCATTGTAAGCGCATTTTTACCGCCAAATGTACAAATGAAACTTCTCATCTACGACGTCATCTTAATAAGTGCATAACTAAACATAATGCTTGAATTAAAAGCTTTTTGATTGGTTCTGAATGCACTTATGGAGAACAAACTATGGCCTTAAAAAATCCAAAAATTGATCATGACCACCTTAGGAGAGCCATTTGTATGTTTGTTGTTATTGGAGCTCATTCTTTTTCATTAGATGAAGAACATGTTTTAAGAACATGCTTTCTGTTGCTTGTCCTAGCTACAAAGTCTTGAGTAGGCATATAGTTAGGAGGCATGCACTTAAGTACTATGATGAGGAAAAAAAAGTTGTTGAATCTGACTTACAAAATGCATCAAGTAGGATTTTTTTTAATTCTGATAATTGGAGAAATGATAATACATAAGATGAATATATTTGTGTAACTGCTCATTGGATTGATATTAATTGGAAATTGCAAAAGAGGATTATTAGATTTGGTGCATTAACTCCTCCGTTTGATGGGATTATTAATATTGTTGAGGATATATCTCTTTGTTTGGCTAAATGGAAAATTGATGGTAAGGTAGGTTCATTTACATTAGATAATGCAACCTGTAATAATACAATGGCTAGCCAAATTAAGAGACAACTTGTGAGGAATGGAAAATGAGATTTTTATTCAATGGTGAATTTTTTGAAATTCGTTGTTGTTACCATATCATTAACTTGATTGTCCAAGCCGGTCTTAAGCTTATTGATGGTATTGTGGAAAATATTAGAGCAATTTGTAAACACTTTAGCTACTCAATTCCAAAAAAGA
This sequence comes from Beta lomatogona, assembly GCA_947646795.1. Classification (NCBI taxonomy): domain Eukaryota; kingdom Viridiplantae; phylum Streptophyta; class Magnoliopsida; order Caryophyllales; family Amaranthaceae; genus Beta; species Beta lomatogona. The sequence continues at coordinate 737,249 of CANSNZ010001145.1, forward strand.
AAAAGTTTTACCAAATTGCTCAACAAACTTATCATTTGGATGCTAAGAAAAGAATTTGTGGTGATTGTTGTGTAAGGTGGAATTCAACTTATTTGATGCTTGATCGTGCCCTTTGTTTTCGAGCCGCTATTGGTCATGTGGTAGAAAAATATAGTGAAATAAAGATGTGTCTTCTTGATGATGATGAGTGGCAAAAAGTGTATGTGATTCATGATTTTTTAAATGTTTTTTATGATATCACCAATGAATTTTCATCTTATAATACCCCCACCACAAATATCTATTTCAAGGATATTTGGGAGATTGAATGCATGTTACTTGAAACTGCAAATGGGCCACATCATTTCTTAGTTGAAATGGCTAAAGAAATGCAAAAGAAATTTGACAAGTATTGGTCGAATTATAATATGTTGTTGTCTTGTGCTTGTGTGTTGAACCCTCGATATGAGCTTTGATTTATTGAGTATTGCTACTCTACTCTTTATGGAGAATCTTATGCTAAAGAGAAAGTGACAAATATTAAGGTTGTTGTGTGAGTTGCTTAAAGAGTATAGAGGTGTGGATGGTGGGGGTGTTGGTGGTAGTGGTGAGATAGGTGAGGGAGCATCAAGCCATGCTACTAATTTTGCTAGTGGTAGTGGTAGTGATAGGTTAGAAAATTATAGTTCTTGGATGAGTAATAAGCAAAGAACCGTTGTAGATAAAACACAACTGACCTTTATTTGGAATAAAAGAATGTGGCTCACACTTTGAAACTTGATGTGTTGGATTGGTGGAAAAATAATGGTGCACCTCGACATCCACAACTTGTGGCATTAGCTCGTGATATTTTAGCAATTCATATATCATCGGTTCCTTTCGAGTCCACTTTTAGTATGGGCAAGAAATTGATTAATCCTTGGAGGGCTTCTCTTACCTCAATGACAATTGAATCTCTTGCTTGTTATGAGGATTGGCTACGTGCAAAAGGTTTCTCTTTAGGTAAGTGTTTTGTTTCCTAATTTTTATATAAAAATTTATATTTTGGTTATTCATAATTCATGCATATATATTTATCTCCAAAGTGTCTTCTTCACTAATATTTTACACTTGTTTTGTAAGGTCGCTCTCTCTTTTCAACTCAAGACGAAGAATGTGAGGATGATGATGATCTAGACGAGGAATGTAAACAGTTGGCTAATGAGTTCGAGTTTGTTGTAATTTGAGATGTAACACCTAAGTACTCTACTATTTTGCTTACACAATTTGTATTATTGGATATTTGAATGTTTGGACTTTTTTTTGTTTAGCTCATCTCCTTTGGTTGGAGAACGAAAGATGTAGTGGTCATTAACTTGTTGACGTTGCTTGACAAGCTAAATAATTTATATTTGATGTTTTTTTTTTTATATTTGTATTGATTTTTAGTAAAATAGTTGACAAAACTAATGATAAATGGAACAAAAAAAAAAAAAAGGCATGTTTGGCCCGAAATTGTCCGCTTGGCCCGCATGGAACGGACTTTGGGCAGACCAAACTGACCCGCGATCTGGCCCGGCCCGCTGTAATGGGCAGAATTTTGATGTTTGTGCCCGGCCTAGAGTTTGATCTGGTCTACATTGTAGTGGCCGATTTTTTAAAGCATCATCAAATCCTTTATATTTTTTTTCGTAATCATGATATTATGTATTAAATACGAAAAGTCACCGAATTAAACATTAAACCTACAAATTAATTCGAATTTAACTTAATATTAATCAAAATGACACAACATAATATATTTTATAATAATGATGACAAAAGATACAACTAATATAATACTATGATGAACTCTAACATACTAAACGATTAATAATAAAAAACACACGACTTAAACTAAGAACAACTCGAATTAATACTATCTAAGAACATAATAATTTTTTAGGCTAAAATACTCATAGAAGTAACTGGACACATGGCTACAGCCAGAACAGGGACCGCACAAACTCTCGCACAAAGCAGATGCGAAGAAAAAACAGCGACAAAAGACAAACAATAGTAGGAGATAATTTACGCAATAACAGCAGCAGACAACAGTAGTAGTGACTATCCAAAAACAGCAGGCCACAAGAGACAAAGAACCGACACTAATAGATGAACAAAAGTACAACACCAATAAACGGACGAAAAAAAAATCACACCAATAGATGAAAGTTAATAGGCCAAGAAGATGCCAAAGACACACCAAGAACACCACACCAACAACAGTAGAAGAAGAAGAGAGGAACCCCACATAAAACAGCAAAGATCGAGCAAGAACAACAAACAGTCGATCAAAAGCGGTTAGGATCGGAAAAAAATTAATTCTCTCAAGTTTAGAGTGGCTCTGATACCATATTAAGGTTTATAATATAATATGGAAACCGTCTTCAAACATCATTTCTTCACTTCATCATCCAAATATTCCACAATGCCCTTTGCTTCTTGGGCAACAAGTTCAATTTGATTACGAAAATATATAATTTGACCGATGTAACCCATGGTTTCCTTACCTTCATCTTCTTCTAATTTTTGTAATTTTCCAAGAGAAACCGAAATCTTCTCATCAATAGTCGACCAATACTCCAAAAATTCGAAAGTTACCTCGTTGATTTTTTTGACATGCTCGACAATTTTAGGATCCATTGAAAGGATAACTTTGTTTAGAGACTTCTAGCTTGACAAAGAATATATGGCAAATTGGAGTTATGATATTTTGTATACATGTACAAAAATAGTGGGATTACTCCCTTTTTTATAGAAAACCTTGGACGGTTTTCATTGAGGTAGCCAATTAATGGCATTAGGTGGGAGTTGATATTTATGTTGTTAGGTAAATTGAAGCAAATGATTCATTTATGGGATGTTTGAATCCGGTCAAAGATGTAAGGAAATTCGAAAATGGGTTGTTGCTTTTGATGTAAATGCATTCTTTCATTAATTGAGTTAAAAGTCATGTTTCCTTAGAAATACAATATAAGAAAATTAGTCAATTGATGCAAGTTATATATGTTAAAAACAAATAGAACAAAAAATGAAGTACATTAAAAGAGATAAGAACAAATTGGCCTTCAAGATTAAAATACAATTTATTTAAGAAAAGACATCGTTGACATAGAGTTGTTATTACAACTATATTATTCGACTACAAATTTGCTTAAAGAAAAAATCATGATCTTATATCTTAAACATCACGTGATATATAACGAAGCAAAATAGTGTTCGTAATAGGACAAACATCAACAACGTTAAAATCAATATCTTCAAAATAATCATCAACTTTGTAAGCCCTTGGAGAATGGCATTGGAGATCATATATTATCATATTCCGAAAATCAAAATATGGACGAAAACCATATATTGTTGTCTTCACTTCTTCCACATAAGCCCATACCTCATTGGTTTTATTAATATGATATGTGAACATACTTGACACATCGCGGAAATATAGGTGACCTCCACGAAAAAGGGTTAAAACCATAGCATTAACATCTAAGAAATTCGAATATTCAACTTTAGGAGGCCACTTATTTTTGGGAATACGTTTTTGTGTTGTGTTTTGTGAGAGACATGAGATTTCATTCGAGAGAGGTGAAATATCTGACATGAGTATGTGTATTGTATTGACAATGCAACTTCAAAAACACGAAAATGATATGAGTAGGAATTAGGTATGACAAAGTATCCTATTTATATTGGAAAATGTATTCATGAATTAATGTTAAGAATTTCGGATAGTCTCAATTTAAATTAATTGATTGATTGGCAATTACCATTAACATTGGCAATAATTAAGGTTGATTGATAATTTAAAATCATTGCCATTTTGATTTGGGAATTTAAAATTTCGAAACATAACCAATATGGGAATTAAAAATTTTCGGCCAAAGGTATATGCAATTGGGATTTTAATTGTCGATTTTTAACCATAAGTAACGCCATTTACATTGCATGTATAGATGGGATATGCTTGATTTCCGGAAATCTCATATGAGATCATGATATAAATTGCCAAATTAAAATACCTAATTAACTTAAATCACGCATTAGTCTAATAACACAAAGAAATTTCGGCCAAAAAATATTGAAATGCCACGTGGACACCGTAGTTGACAGACTTTATTTTGTGAAGCTCTAGAATTGCTTGATAATTCCGAGCATGCCACATAGGATTTATCATTTTACTTTAGATAATAGTATAGATAGATATGTTGGCAATACTTTGCAGAAATTAAAGATGATTTTTTTAATAAAATATATCTTTTATAAATAAAACTAATTAATATAATCAATCAATTCTATTAAATAAATTAGGCTACAAAATTTGTTTTAGAAAACGGGCATTCATATAACTATTTTTAAAAGGTTTTCGAAAAAGGGCTTAGAAATTGGGTTAAAATACGGTTTAGGTTTAAAATATTTTATTTTAGGCGTTCGTTCTTTATTCTTTCTTCGGTCTAGACCAATTAGAGTGGGGTATTAGTCATCATTGGGTACTCAATAGGGAGACATGATTTTGTGTCTACAATGAGATCCAAAGAGCTATCACTATCTATCCTGATAACATGGTGTTAGGTTCAAAGCAGAGCTTTTGCTGGCTAAACGTGCAAGCCTAACTACTTAATTTCAATTTTATATACTCGAGACATCGATATTAGGATAATTTACTATATATTAAGGAGCCTGGGCGCTCTGAGTTAAAAAAAAAGTAGTTGGTTTTGTTTAAAAAATTTATTTTCATTTAAATGGAGACTGTAATACTCATTTTTATCATTTGGTAACAAGTGTTAAATGCAATAAGAATCTCACTTAATCACTGAAATATGCAGAAGAGGTTATAGGTGATCGTCCTAATGAGGTTTCTTCCTCTCTGACAGATGCTTTCCAAGAAAGATTTACTAGTAATCCCAATTGTTTTTCAGGTGTTGTTTGGTTGGAAGCTATTTCCCCTGGAAATACAAGTTCCTAGGAAATACAATATGGGTGTTGTGTTTGGTTGGAGGGAAATGAGAGAAGCATAGGAAATACAAATTCCTAGGGAAATACAAATTTCCATGGAACATGGGAAATCACTCACCAAACCCCCCTTCTTTTGGTGAGTAATTTCCTAGGAAATGCAATTTCCTATGGTGTTAACCAAACAATTTTGCTTAATTCCTAGGAAATTAACAAGGGAAAGAATTTCCCATGAAATGTAAATTCCCATGGGAACTTATTTCCCATGTGAACCAATTAATCCTGAGTTAGATTTTAACTTTCTTAGACCAATTATCACAAATGAGGATAATAATTTGCTAATAGCACCAATAGATGATGACGAGATTTAAAATGTTTTTTTCGATATAGCCCTAGACAAGGCCCCTAGTCCGGATGGGTTTCCACCGTATTTCTTCCAAAACTATTGGACTCTAGTTGGTAACTCAGTCACCCGAGCTGTTAAAGCTTTCTTTCATTCAAGCCATATTCTATCGGAGAACAACCACACATTTATCACCCTTATCCCGAAAATTGAAAACCCAAGTCATGCAAACATTTTACACCAATTAGCCTATGCTCCACTATTTATAAAATAATATCCAAAGTCATTACTAATAGGCTAAAAGTGGTGCTAGGTAAGATTATCCAACCTCTTCAAGGGGCTTTTGTCCCGGATCGTCTCATTCAAGATAAATATTAATAGCCCACGAACTATTTCACTCTTTGAGTAGGACATCTGGACAAGAAGGCTGGATTGCTATCAAACTGCACATGGAAAAAGCTTATGATAGACTAGAATGGAATTTCATAATTACTACATTCCAAAAGCTGGGGTTCTGTGATCAATGGATCGGTTTGATAATTAGAGCATGCGTCACCTTAGTATCCTTTTGCATTCTAGTTAATGGTGTCCCGGGGATTACATTCAGACTTACGAGGGGGGTTTTTCAGGGTGACCCATCTCCCTATATATTTTCATTTGCGCTACCATAGAACAAAATTCCATTGGTGTCAAAGTTGGTAAATTAGGTCTTAAGGTTCCCTTCCTTTCTTTTGCCGATGATACAATGATCTTTGCCAAACCAAATGTTTGAAATTGCCAAATTATTAAAAATATTTTATCAAAATATTGCTCTATGTAGGTGAGCATTTAGTAACCTTTAATGTTCGATGAATGTCTCAGCAGAAGACATGAGTTCTTTCCAATATATCCTTCAAATGAATGAAAAGGAGTTCCTGGAGGAATATCTTGGGTGCCCAATTTTCTCCGCAAAGGTAAATAAAAACACGTTTCTAAAATTTCACATTAAGTTTTTCAACAACTCCCAAAATGAAAAGCTAACTCTATTTCTCAAGCAGGGACAAGTGTGCTAATTAATGCAAATCTTGCAACTAAAGCCAACTATCAGATGCAAAGCTTCCTCCTCCCTAAGTCCACCCTCCCTTTGCTAAATAAAACCTAGAGAAACTTCTTCCGAAGTAAGAACCATGATAGCAAAAGCCCCAACCTGATTGGATGGACATAATATGTCTCCCAAAAGATAGGGGTGGGCTTTGCTTCTGTAAAGCCTCGATTAACAATAATGCTCTCCAAATAAAGCTTCTCTAGAAACTCATCTCAAACCCTTCTAATTTGTGGGTCTAGGTAGTTTCAAAAAAATATAAGAAAAACCAAGACATCCTAAAAACTAAGGTCCCGGTCTAGGCCTTTTGGCAATGGAAGAAACTCATGCCGTTTACGCTTGAATTTGCTAAAGGTATTAGATGGGTCATAGGAAATTGGGATTGCATTGATTTTTGGGAAGATAATTGGGTTTTCCCTCACCCTAGTAGTAGAATTATCCCCCTCCTGATCATTTGTCTAATATAAAAGTCGACGATGTTATCTCAAATAACCATGTCATGAATATTCAATTTCTCAATTCCTTCCTCCCTCTTGAAATTGTCTCTAGTATTTCTAGTATGTATGTCCCAATGCATCTTGTCCCAGATAAACGGGTTTGGGGTCTTTCCCAGGATGCAGTGTAATCAGTTAAGTCTGGTGCCCACCTTCTCTAGGGTGTTGACCAAATAGAAAAGGTGGATTATAATTGGATTTGGAGGCTCAATGTCCTCCCAAAGTGAGAAATTTTCTCTGGAGAATAATTAATGATGGCCTTACCACTAAAGATAGGTGGGAAAGATACCATGTTTTCACTCCACAACAATGTGTGCTATGTTAGGCCTTTAGAGAATTCCTGGACCATCTTTTTATTAGATGTAATTACACCTGTGACACTCTTCTCATGCTTCAAGACTTGGGTTGCTGCCCTAATCTTCCCCAAGTCAACCCTTCGATATCCTTACAGGTTATGTCCTTTTGCTTAAAGCAACTTTGGACTCGGATGTTGTTGCCAAAATTCTCATCTTCTGGTGTTAGTTATGGTACGCTAGAAATCAAGGTGTTTTGAGGGATTATCGCCCCTCGCCTTGGGATACAACCAACCGTATTACAACGTTTTATCTTGAATGGTCGAGCGCTCAATCCATTGAGGAAGATTTAGCTGTTAATGATAGCCTTACTAGCTCCTATCTGTCGGGTCACTAATTTAAAGAAAGTCACTTGGTCCCCCAACCCCTTTTGTCTTAATCAACTTTGATGGCTCTAAGAGGAATAATGGTAATGTAGCAATTGGTTTTATGATTGAGGAATTTAGAAGTGAGATCATTTGTGTGGGGGCCTATGCCACCAACCCTAATCTCTCTATCCTCCAAGTGGAGGCTTAGGCAGCCAAGGAAGCCATTCGTTGTGCTCTTAGTCTCAATCTCCCAAATATCATTGTGGAGGGAGACAATAGTCAGGTTATTTTCGGCGAATTCGAATTCTAGTAAAGTTCCTTGGTGAATTAATTCTTTGATTGCTGATGCAGCCAAGGATCTCGTTGGCTTCTCAGAGGCAATTTTCCGTCATATATATTGGTCGGAAGGGCAACAAAGCTGCTGATTTCATGGCCAATAAGGGTCACGACTATCACTCTCCTACCTACTTCTTCCCCCCATACGATGTTGACTTTTCCCTTCTTGTGCGTAAGGATATTTTAGGCTGGCCCCCGCTGTAGGTGAAAAAAAACAATAACTGGTAATGATGCGCTACATGTACATACGGGTTCAAAAATTAATTTTATTATTATTTCTTAGGATCTTTCTTCTTAGAAAATCTTATTATTCAGCAAATCTTTATCTATTATTTTTCATTTATTAAAGGCGGGTTTCAAGGAAACACCACGAAGCAACTTAAATGTCAAACACTAACACAATAACACATTTTTTTTTTGCATAAAAATGGATTGATTACGAAATGTTCTAAAGGAAGACTAATATGATACGCGAAATGGCAGAAGTCAAGAAGATAAATTATGAAATATGAAATATAGAAACAAAGAAAAGTCTTATTGAAAAAATAAAAATAAAAGAAAACTAAGGGCCCGTTCGTTATCGTTTGTTGTTTTCAGTTTTTAGTTTTTTTGAAAACTTAAAACCAAAAACAGGAAACCAGAAAAAGTGGTTTTCACTTTTTAGTTGTCAGTTTTCAAAATCATCATGTTCCCAATAAATTTGACTAATTTTTTATTCATTATAGGACATATATCATATGACTTTGAAAATAAAAAAACCAAAAAACAGAAAACTACAGTAATACCGAACGGGCCCTAAGCAATGAAAGATGGTTCGACTCTTAAATATTAAAACTTATTTTCTTATCCAGCAAATCTTTCTATTATTTTTTGTCTATCATAGTCTTTCAAGGGAACACAACTACACAAGCACACAACGAAGCAACTTAGAGTTAAATGTCAAAGGCTAACAGAGTAAATCATGTTTTTTTTTGCATAAAAATGGATTGAGTACGAAATCTTCTTAGGGACTCCTAATATGGTACGCTAAATGGCAGGAGTCAAGAAGATTTATTGTAAAATATAAAAACAACGAAAATTCTTATTGGAAAAAGAAAACAAATAACTAAGCAAAGGAAGATGGTATTCTACTCTTTTAATTTCTAGTATAAAAATAGGGGAAGTTTCATCAACCATTACATTTATATGTAGTTTCTATTTCTCTCTTGGAAATGGCAAGACGCCTAAGCCACTCTTTCATCCTCCTCCTCATTAGTATTACACTTTCATGGATTCTCGTAACAGCAAATTATGACTCTGTAAGTTTAATTCTCTTTTTTTTTTTCTATCTCTTTGTATGCTTGGATTGATGAGGTAATGAATTAGGAAAGTGATAAAAGTCAAATCATCTTAATAAAATGAAAATAAAGGTGAGCCGTGATTGCAAGGGATGATGTAGTTTTGTTGTGATAAGGAGAGAAAGAGGAAGAAACTATTGCCCCTCGAATGAGGTTAATAATTATTGTAAAGGGATGGTAGGTAACTATTACGGCTATGTTTGGGAACATAAGTTGAAATAGAGTTGAAACTGAAAAGGTAGCTGAAAGGAGTTGAACTGATAAGATAGTTGACAATTTCAGCACCTTAAATTGAGATGCTATATTTGATAGCAACTCAATTTCAGTCAATTTTTTACCTTAAATTTTATTTTACGTGACTTAAACTTTTAACACCTATTCATTTAAGGTGACTTAAATGTGTTGTCAAACAGAGCCTACCACTATAATAAGGATAATAATTCCGCCTTCCTTCTCTTCTCTTGATCTTGCCGACACTAGTTTATCCTCTCTAACTTACTTCATTCCTTTTACCTTCATGACCACCTTAATTTGACTTTTTATGAGCATCGTATATGTATAGAAATTGGAAATCCTTCTTGCGAGGGATGAGAATCGAACCCCCTATTATCGGAGCAAAAGAAAAGTCTCCGAACCACTAAGCCAATCTAATCCTCATATGTATGTTAGTATATGACTTCGGAAATCCGACTTCCAAATTGTTACTCCTACCTGCTTATTATTTGACGTAGGATATTGAATTGATGCATGTGCTGTAAATGCCTGTAATGCTCGTTTTGCTTATTTTTCTTGACGAAACTCACGAAAGTGCATGTTTTTTTTAAAAAAATTGGTATATGTTATTATATGGAGTATGACCAGTATGTGCTTAGGAGTTTGATGATAATTGATTGTTTAGTAATAAAACGTAGGATAATATCGAGATTAACCAAAGTCAACTTCCCAATCTCTTAGGGATTATTTTTTAAAAAAAATTAGTGGTTAATTAAGGGTTATGTTGTTTAATAAAAAATTATTTTTAAACCAAGTTAAATTTGCTGTTAGTTTATATTTATGTAATAGAATCAGTCACAATCAATTATTTTAGGTGGGAAATAATTAGGATTTATTGTGAGTAGTTCATTAATAGTTACGATGATTTATTTTAGGTTTTTATTTGCGATTTATTTTGGAACATTGCTCGATCATAGTCCGCTGTGGTTTTAAGCAAGTGGAAAATCTTTCATACTACTTTCGATTTTAGATGTTATGTTTCCGGTTTCTTCGTTGGGATGTTCTCGAAAGTTGCTTTTATTAGAAATATTACCTTCTTAAGATAACAAAAAGTGAGGAGTACTAAATAAAATATTGAAGAACCATAAAAATAGTTAGAGATTGATTTAGAAAGTAGGTTTTCTTTGGATTTTTTCCCACATCCTAGCAACAACCTAAAGAAACAGAAGGAACAATAGATTGCCAATACTAAGTTTGATTTATATAAAGGTGAATTTGAAAGAAACAGTGGAAGGAATAGACATAGTCATGATACTGATACTCCCTTTATTTCTTAATATTTTACCCAATTCCATTTTGTTTCTCTTTTAGTGTGTGGGATAGAAGAAAAAGTAGAGAGAGAATATAGGGACCATATCACCAAAAAAGAAAATGAGATAATCTTTTAGGGACAATCTAATAAGGAACCTGAAATAATATCTTAGAGATAAATGGAGTACTAAAAAAAAGAATTGTTGAACACAAATCTTGGGCCTTAAATTACAAGTTCCTAACTCATCTACAACTTGTAACTTGTAAGTGTGGCATATAAGTGTGGCATATAAGTTCATCCCTCGTTATCTTGCATCATATGCTAGAGAAAGTGAGATAGTGTAAATTTACACTTGGACTTCAGATATTAATTTTATTTATTGTTTGTTATTTCCCCATGAGTTATGACCCCACCATTTTGTAATCAAAGTTTTAAATCGCTCAATATTTAAATAATAAGATAAAGGGACATAACCATAACGACCCGTTTGGTAGTCGTTAATAAATGGTGGTAATGGAAATGAATTTTAAGTGTAATGTTACCAGGGAAGCACCCTTATAATCTCCATAGGGAGGCAATATCAACCCCAAGTTTGTGTTTTTTTCTCCATGGAAAAGCAATCCCACCCCTAATTGGTTTTTCCTCTAAGAGGGAGCCATTTTCATTACCATTCATTACCACCTACAAGGTGGTATTACATGGAAATGAAAATTTAAAAAGAAAAATAGACACTTTAGGATAAATTAGCATTACCATTGGAATGAACAATGATTTTCTTCATAAATTTACATACGAATTCATTCTCATTACCACCATTTATAGCCGACTACCAAACGGGCCGTAAGTGGTACAGAGATTATGGAACAACTACATAAGTAGCATCAATGCATCATGACACTCAATAGTCATGTCAATAAATAACATAATCATGCTAATTGTGACCTAATTATTTACAGAAAAATTGGCTTAACCATGGAGGTGATTTACTCAATAGAAGATTTGCCTCCAAAGAGACCAAGATTAGTCCACAAACCGTTAACAAATTGAGACTAAAGTGGAGATTTGAAGCAGAAAGAGATATAACAGCAACCCCAGCAATATACAATGGAGTTCTATACTTTCCTAGTTGGGATGGCTATGTTTATGCAGTTAAGGCTTCAGATGGGTCTCTCGTGTGGAAGAAGTTCATTCAAGAGCTCACTAGGATTCCTTCACCGGGCATCGTCGCGAACGTTAACGTGACCGTTGCAAGGGCAACACCAACAGTAGCTCCAGACCTGGGGCTACTGCTTGTTGGAGTTTATGGACCATCTTATGTGCTTGGCCTAAGGATTAAAGATGGTTCATTGGTTTGGATGACTAGATTGGATCCGCATAATGATAGTATAATAACCATGTCTGGAACATATTATAACAGGTTAGTTTTCCATCAATATTTGGTGATTGCATATTCAGATTATTGGCTTGCAATGTAAGATTGAGGTAGGTGAAATGGGTATGTGACCATCTTTGAACTTTGAAGGAAATATCTCGGGAAAATCTGATCAAAGGGGATAGGGTAACAATTTCAACTTTAGGAAAGGGTATAAATGTAATCTTACTAAAAAAAAAAAGGTTTTCCACCAAGTTTCCATGAGGTTTTGCAAAAATACACAGGGTGCCCTCATGTTTTCAATAATGCACCTTTGAGAATTATCATGACTTACTCCTATCATCAAGTCTCGTTACAATTTTAATTGACCAAATCCCCTATAGTTTTATTTCTCGTGTGCCTAACAATTCAGTGAACTTAGTGATCTCTTCCCTTTTCAACTCCGGCGAATCCTCCACTGATTCGGTGACCACCAACCATATCATATTGCCCAATCTTATTGTTCTTGTTATTATATTGTTATTGTTATTATTATTATTATCATTATTATTATTATTATAACTATTATTTTGAAAATTATTATTATTATTATTATTATTATAGTTAATCATTATTATAATTATTATTATAGGAAATTCTACATGGTGGCCTCTTACTTTCAATTTTTCTATTTGGTGGCAGGCCAAAAAAATATTTATACAAAGTGACATCCTACTTTGAGCAATTATACTTAGTGAACCTAATCCACTTAAAACATGACTAAGCACCCAATTAAAGCTGAATTACTAACATGACCCTAAGTTAATTATCACAAAACAAAAAAAAAAAACCCTCCTCCATTGATTAAAAATCACTTTTCTCCTCCAAACACTGTTTTAATTAAGCAAATGCTAAAATTCAACAAGTTACAAGAAGACAGTGTTCAATATAATGATTCATTGGATATATGCTCCTCCAAACTCTGTTCAATTCTAGTTTATCAACTTGTCCTTTCAAGCAATGGCAGGTTTCACAAATGCAGAAAACATTTCTCGAACATCATTATGAACCATGCTTTATATGTAGTTGCTTTTATCAATCCTCCAAGAGCAATACAATCCTCTCTGTGACCATTAACAAAAATCAAGCTCTGACTTCAACTTGCTTGTGTCTACCCTCCTCGAGCAACATATCAAGCCCTTATCTCCCACCACTTCGCATAACTCTAGCGCCATAACTATCCTGGTAAGCAGGATAAGTTGTCAAAACCCACACCTCTGAATTCTTAGTGATCTCCAAAACCTCGAGCAATCCATTGATACACCCTCTTGACATACCCACATCAAACCTAATCGCCTTGCCCTCACAAGCACCATTAATCCCTTTTCCTTGGATGGGGTTTTTTTGTTTTGTGATAATTAACTTAGGCACATGTTAGTAATTCACCTCTAATTGGATGGTTAGCTAAGCTTTAAGTGAATTATGGTCACTTTGTATAAATCCTTTTTTGACCTGCCACCAAATAGAAAAATTGAAAGTAAGAGGCCACCATGTAGAATTTCCCTATTATTATTATTAAAGTATATGTAGCTTCTAGTTTGTTAAGGAAGTTATCTTCCTATTTTGGAAATGGGAGGAAAGACAAAGAGGTATGGCTATGGAAGCCCGAGCAACAAAAAAAAAAAAAGAAAGGAAGCTAGAGAGAAGGGAGAAAAGAATGAGTTAACTAAGAGTTTTTTTTATTTGAGAAGAGAGAAAACAAAACAACTTGCCCCTTTATCATCACACTTAAAGTCTAACCACCTTAGATTTGTTACCCTCTTAATGCATTACCCTCAGTAAGTCAGTATCCAAGCATGCCCCAAAAGGAAAAGTTGTTTCATTGCTTGATTTTACACTTTGTCTACTCATGTATATTATTCATCTGTTACGAAACTTTATATGTACTACTGGAGTTATTAACTGAGTTGTGACACTTAATGTTAACCACAAATCATACATTAGTAGTAAATATGGCAATATGCAATTTCAAAATATAATCTTAATTTGAAATCTTCTTTTGTAAAAACTGAAAAAACTTTTACCACAATGCATATTCTATTACTAGTTTTAAATTACATGACTAACATCCTATACATTGCGCGAAGTATTTAAAATGAAGGACAATATGCATGTAAGTCAACTTAAGAGGATGAATTTAATTAATCCTGATTCCTGTTAAAAATATCATATTTCAGGGCGTATTATGTGGGAGTGTCATCATTAGAAGAAGAAACCAGCATAGAAGAATGTTGCAACTTTCGAGGTAGTTTTGTAAAATTGGACGCAAGAACCGGTGCCATACTATGGCAAACCTACATGTTGCCAGACAACCATCAACAACGTGGGGAGTATGCTGGAGCAGCTATATGGGGAAGTAGCCCACCTATCGACGTGCCAAGAAACCTTATTTACATAGCTACTGGAAATCTTTATTCTGCCCCTCAACGAATTAGGGATTGTTCAGAGAGAGAAAACAATCAAACTTTTCCAACAAACACAAGCTTGTGTGTGGAGCCTGAAAACCATTCCAATTCATTCTTAGCCTTGGAATTAGACACGGGTAACATCAAATGGTATCACCAAATAGGAGGATATGATGTTTGGTTCTTTGAATGTAATAATATTTCTGTTAGTCCAGACTGCCCTCCAGGGCCTAACCCCGATGCTGATTTTGGTGAAGCACCCATGCTAGTAACTATTATGAATAATAATAATAATAATAATAATAATAATAATAATAATAATAATAATAATAATAATAATAATAATAATAATAATAATAATAATAGGACCAAACGGCCACATGATGTTGTTGTTGCAACACAAAAAAGTGGGTTTACTTGGGCCCTTGATCGAGATGATGGAAACCTCGTTTGGAGTACGGTATGTATAGTTTAAAGCTACAATAATTTTTGCACATTTATTTTTTTTCATTTCAAGAAATATTTTATTAGATATCATCTAATATATATATATATAATTGCTCATTTCTTATGAATAAAGATAATGGAATCTTACATCGCATTAAATGGTGCAGGAAGCCGGGCCAGGAGGTTTAGGAGGAGGAGGGATTTGGGGATCAGCCACAGATAACAAAAGAATTTATACCAACATTGCAAACACTGATCAAAGAACTTTTATCCTTAATCCATCTAATAAAACCACAACAGCTGGTGGATGGGTTGCAATGGATGCTTCAACCGGTAAGGTATTGTGGTCCATAGGGAATCCTAGTAATGCCTCTAGCAATGGCCCTATTACAGTGGCTAATGGGGTTGTTTTTGCGGGGTCAAGCAATAGTACATCGGGACCTATTTATGCGATGGTTGCTGAAACTGGTAATATCATTTGGTCATTTGACACTGGAGCGACTATCTATGGGGGTGTTTCAGTAAGTGATGGATGCATTTATTTTGGACATGGCTACAAAGTCGGGATTGGATCTTTTAACCCTGCTTTCAGCACAGGAATAACACTTTTTGCATTTTGTTTGGATTAAGATTTACGAGTAGTCTAACATTGGAGTTGCATCTCACAATGCCATGTAATATAGAAAAAAAATAATAATACAATACATTATAAAATGGATGTTGTTATTAACTGCATACATTTTGTATATACACTAGCTTTTCAGCACACTTAATGTCAGATAAATTTATGTTCATACGCCATAATTACTTGACGATAACAAAAGATCTAATAAACAAATTACTGAAGTACAAAAACGAACTAGTTAAAGCGATAGCCTTGACTAGATTTATCCAAACTTTTGTTGTGACATTCTTTATACTTAATCAAAAGTACATTGAAGTAAAACCATAATCATACAATTGAGGCCTGATAGAACGATATCAGATATGGGGGAATTTCCCCATATCAGGGTTATGTGCGTCCTTTCACGTGATTTAGTAAAATATGATGCTAACAGAGTTGGAATGGAGTATACCCTCAACTCCCAGTTTTTTCGGCCCACGGCCGGGCCGGCCCGGCCCGGCAAAATTTTTTTTGAGCGGGCTTTGGACAAGCAAAAACACTTTTTAGCCTAAAATTTGGGCCCCCTTTGGCCCGCTGGCCCGGCCCGAATGCTTTGGTTTTTTGTAGAATGGAGTATTCCCTCCCATTCACAGAAGTTAGTTTAATATTCATTTTGAAAAGTGTACCATCCTCTCTCTTCAACCCCACTCTTCAACCTCACTGTTCAACCAGTTGCCACGAGTTCTTCAACCTCACTCTTCAACCCAGTTTGAGAATTGAGCTGTAAGTTCAAGGTGTTGCAGGAAAATTCGTCGAAATAGGCACGAATTCACGGTGTGGTTGCTGAATTGAAGGTATGTATAATTTCTTTATATTGCGTGGGGTTTAATTCATGAAATTTCGTGAAATTAAAAATAATAATTTGTTGCATGTCTTAATTTTCTAAACATGTCTTAATTTCGTGGATTATAATTGACGATTTGTTAAATTTCATTGAAATAGAGTGGGTTTTGTTAAATTTCATGAAATTGAATGGGTTTAATTCCAAAGTTTCATGGGTTATTTGTTATTTTCAAGACTTTATTTTGGTAATATATAGTAAACACATATTCTATTACTTGCAGTATAGTAAAAGTTGATGTTTTTTTTAAATCTTTACCACTTCAATTTCCATGAACTTGAATGAAATTTTGTGATTTTTAGTTGCAGTGATTCATACTAATATGCACCTATTTTCGAATTTGTATAATTCACACAATTTCACGATGAAAAGTTTCAATTTTAGGTTTTTTTCAATTTATATCCTGTCTTTTTCAATTTATATGCTAATCAACACAACCATGTGCTAGTTTATCAAATTGAGTGAAATCTAGTTCTATTATCTTGATATATTATCCGGTCCCCAGCCTATTGTGTTATTCAACATTTGAATTGTGTAATTTATTATAGGGTTGTACTTAAACATAAGTATAATATTTGTCATACGCAAACCAGCAAATTCATCAATCTAAAACATTTATAAGTCTGTTTTTGCTTCATCTTCAAACCTTATTTGAAGAACATAAAAAATATACCATAAAAGGGCTATGTCAGAGGAGAGGGTGGGTTCTTCTAGAATGGAGTCCGGATCTTTTAGGTCTGTGCGAGTAAAATGCAACCACAGCGCCGAGACAGTGGTCCGGGTAACAAAATATGGCCCAAACAAAGGGAAAAAATTTCACGAATGTCCTTATTGGCCGATAATTTTCTTTTCATAATATTTCAAATTCAACGCATTTAAAGAACTCCATTTCATTTGTCAATATATTAATTGACTATATATTTTGGTTTAATTTCAGGGAAATAGCTGTGGTTTTTTATGTGGGATTCACCTACAAACGAAGTAGGGGAACCCAATTTGAGTTTTGATGATTACATCATCACGGGGTTGCAAACTAAAAACAAACATCTACAACAAAAATTGCAAAAAGTGCAGGGAAAAAGGGATTAATTAATGGTCGATGTTCAATCTCTTAGGCACGAACTAAGTCACACTCGGAACCAGCTGTGGAAGGCAACCACAAGAGAGAGGACTATGACAATGGCATTGATAATTTCTTGGATTTTGTTTGTTGTTGTAGCTTATGTTCACTAGAGCACCTACAATTAGTTATTTTATATTGACGGGCGTTGGGGTTTGGGGGTGGTGTTAATATAATTATGTTGGGTTTAATTAGAGGTTCCATTTTATGTAATGCTATTTTATTTTTAAGAAGGAAAAAATGTATGTCTTCAATGTACATATATTTCTATTTGAATATTGTTTCTGTTCAAGATCTAAAAAATTGACCAACTTTTCAATACATAAATTTCGGTATATCTTTTGGTTTTCATTAATCAAAGGAGTTACACTTTTTACAATAAGATAATTCTCATACCAACCAAAAATGGTAAATTTATTAAGTGGCCACTACTTTTGTTGTGATAAATGGTTAATGACATTTAACTACATTACTCATTCATATGGGATTCATCAAATTCACTTCTTCCCCCATTGTATTATAAATAGAACACTAATATACTCCATACTTTGGGAAACATATACCACTCATATCTTACTGGTCTCATGTCCAAATCATGTCCTCCTCCGCTATGTCAATTTCATCATTCGAGAGTGGTGTGCGATCGTAAGATGAGAATGAGACATCCGATTCAACACAAAGTTCAGTCAACCAAACAATGTATGTGCTGTAACACTACAATTCCTAGTCAAAGGAGGTGGTGTGGATTGTAGGGGTAAGCTTTATGTTATGGATGTAAATAAAACGTTTAGTCACGTTTATGTTGACTATGCTAGAATGTCAGGGGTTACAACAAATAACCTTTGGCTATTACATTGTCACAAGTTTTTGAGCCCCAATGAGACCCCATTCGCATGAGGGTTTAAGGGTTTCGATGTCGTGTTGGCTTACATGAAGGTAAAATCAAGAATAATATATTTTATTTGCTAAAATGCTATTTCTTTATGTTCTTTAATGTGAAGGCACAAAGGTTGGTACGAGTGGAGAGTATTCACAATTGGTGATATACGTTCGATTCCCATAGTTCACCAATTTCGCGTTCGTGAAGATACTATGCTGCACAAGGTTTGTGGAATGTGGTCATCCCTACTAGGATTGGATACGAAAGATGTTAGCCTATTAATGGACAACAAACTTCTAGATCCAATGAAAGAAGTAGGGGAAAACAAAATTTATGATGGTTGTGTTTTATATGCTTTTGTTGGAAAGCTAATTTTAATACCTTAGTGTTATAAGTATCGGTTTCTTAACTAATTTTAGTAGGGTTATCCTCCTTATGTGTCTTATGAAGTAGTAATTATGTAATTGTTGGTTTTTGTGACACCTTTAGATTTTGTAATAATTGTTGGTTTATGTGGCTTATGAACGCATCATATTGTGTTTTTCATTTGCACTTTTGTGTCAACAAATATGTAATGGTGTTAGGATGTCATTAGTTTTTTCATTCCATAATGTAATCACAAAAAGTAGTATATTGTGTTTCTGTGTTGCCATATATTGTCAAAAAGTATGGAAAAGGTGTTCATGTCAATATAATTGATGGTTTGAAAGAGAATTTGAGCAACTTAGTAATTTATGTACCATAGAGCAATTAGTTAATGTCAATATAATTGATGGTTTGAAAGTGAATTTGAGTAGAATTTATATATCGATTTCGTCACTAATTTTTTTTAGGATTATCCTCCTTTTGTGTAGTTATTTAGTATTCTTCCAAGAAGGTATTATGTTGTGTTTCTATGGGTTCAATATTGTGTTTTTCATTTGCAAAAGTGTATCAGCAAATTGTGTCATTAGTTTTTACGTAAAAATTGAAATATCTAGATTAGTAACATATTGTGTTTATGCATTGCCATATTTTGTCAAAAAATATGATAATGGAGTTAATGTCAATGTAATTTGAATGTATAAGTTGTATTGTATGTGGCCATGGCCCACTATTATGAAATACAAAATTGTACTAATATGTATGTCATTTTCACAATATTACACCATCCTTTCTCACTCCACTTCATTACTTGCTTTCTTAGCTTCACAAACCTCCATCATCATTCTCTGAAAAACCACTAAAACCACCACCACCATGAATGGTTTTATACCACCACCCTGGTGGTACTTCGAAGAGTGTCGACCACTAACCACGTATGTCAAGCCCCCAAAATTTGTAGAAGGAGAGATGGATATCAATCCTTTTGGGATCATGCAATGTATACGACGGTTCCAGCTAACCTTACCACACTAAGCACCATTATCAAATTTCCAAACCAAAATGTATCCAAGGCAAACCGTATTTGAAGCTTTGTTCATGGAGAACAAAATTGGAATGGAAACCATGGTTGGTCACCTACCAAATAGGGAAGACATCATCGATGTGCATGAAGTGTTCCAAGTGTTTAATCTGGAGTCTTGATCAATTGGAATATTGGGATGAAGATGAGATAGTCCCCGAATGGGCAAAGTATGTTATCGACCCTAAGCCAAATCTTGACATCTCACATGGCAACATCCATCTACTACGAGAGGCTCGTGTGCTTGTCATGATGACTTCATACACCGATGCATTTCATTTCTTCCATGTTGCAACCGCCTTGTCTCATTTTGATATAGGTGTTTCGGTATTGAATAGGTTGGTGAACGAAAAAAATAGGGCACTTAATTGGTTTAGGGTTTTGAGTGGTTTAGATGGGCCAAATCTTTTTGCACCTCACACTCCAATACTTGTATGGAGTGTTAGGGGGGGATCAAGATCGCCTTCTTTCCTTGAACACTTTGGAATGATGGTGAGCTTACATAAACCCCATGTCATAATTTTATTTGAGGCTAGGGTTTCAGATTATCAGTTTGACGTGATCCATAAGCATCTACGTACGACACTCACTGATACATGTGTTAAGGGAGCTGGGTTGCGCATCGGTATTGTGCTGATGTGTTGTGAAAATAAGGTTCAAGCAAACATCACGGTTTCGGTTACGGGGAATAAGGCAAGACTACATGCAACTATTAGGGTAATATTTTTTTCCCCTTTTTTAGTTTCCTAGTAACACATTACAACGTTTTATTTTTTTAAGTAAAGATGCATTATCACTAACATATTAATTTTAAGGGAAATTCCCACTGGTAACCCTGTACTATGGAACATTTGCAATGGTAAACCGTTTTTTTCTGTTTCAAAAATAACCCTATACTTAGTAATATTATACAAAAGTGACCTTAATGATGGTAAAACCGTTAATTCAATCATTAGTAATATTACCGCTCCGGTTTCAGTCCGGATCGGGTGGGCTCTTCGCAGCTTTACGGAATAAACTCATCCGATCAAAAACCAGATCAGTTGATCACTAACTGATCCGACTGCATTACAAAACCGAATCAATTAGGTGAGTAAACTGATCCGGTTTTGTGATGCAACCGGATCAGTTAAGGTAAATTCACAAAAATAAATTAGAACTGACAAGGGCAACTGGTACTCAACGAAAACATTCAAAAATAAATTAAAACAAAACAAAAATCAAGTCAACAATTACAGACAACAATAAATTACAAAAAACACGAAATGAATTACAGACAATAATAAGAATTAAAAAGAAAATAATTACAGACAAATATCAACAGTATATTACAACGATGGAATGAAAAAACAAACAATAATCAACAATAAATTATAAAAAACAAAAAATCAGATATTACGAAAGAGATATCAAACATTAATCAAATCACAAAATGAATTACACAAATTAGTGATATAATCTATAAAACGAAAAAAATCGGACATGACAAAAGGAAATGAATTTTTTTTTGAAAAAAATTCAAACCCTAGATCTAACGCTCAAATTTCTAATAGCTCGAAAAAAGTTTCAAACCCTAGATTTGGGTTTGAATTTGGGTCACGGTTGTTGTCGAAGTCGCAACGTGGTGGTGGTGACTGCGCAACGAGCATGAACGGCTTCCCCTGTGTGCGACCATGCGTTGAGAGGATGAGAGAAGAGAGGTTGGTGGCAACGGAGAGGCGACGGAGATGGTGGAGGCGCAAGCTTCATCTGTGTTGGTGGCATCGAATTGACGGTTTGACGGGTTAGGATAGAGAAGGGAGGGGAGTTACGGTTTGCTGCAATTTTGAGAGAAGGGAGGGGAGTTAGGGTTTGCTGCAATTTCGTGGTGGCTGGGTTATGAGAGGGAGGATAAAGGATGGAGGAGATTAGGGAAAGAGGCGAATTAGGGTACTCTATGGTTTTAGAATGTTCACCGCAATGGTTTTGTGTTATAGTGTTGGGGTTTTGTGGGTCAGAGGAGGAGAGACGACGGATGAGAGGGAAGCAAAGAGGAAAGAGCGATGGTGGCATGAGTGGAGAGCAGAACGATGGTGGTGTTGGGGTTTTGTGGATCTGATCAGAGAAGAGGGAAGTGAGGTTAGAGGAAAGGATCAGAGAGAGAGAGAGAGAGATGAGGGAATTGAGGTTAGAGAGGCGTGAGAGTGGGAGGCTTGTGAATGGGTTAGAGTTATTTTTTTAGCTCTATATCTTACTAATGTTGGAGAGGAGAAAGTGGGCCGAGAGAAACAATGAGTGAATTGGGCTTGGTAATTGTTGGGTCAGCTAACTGATCCGGTGGGTGAACCGGATCAGTTAACAAAAACTGATCCGGTTCTCCTCTCAATCGGATCAGTTACCTAACCCAAAAATTTGCGCTAAAAAATATTAAACTTACTGATCCGGATTCTTTGTGTCATATAAGGTTTTTTCCACTAGTGGGCATACAGTTCGCCAATGCTCTCCTCATAGCCGCATCTTGGTCAGTTAGAAACCCACTAGGAGGTTTGCCATTCATGTACATCAACCATGTCCTAAACACCCACTCGTAAGTCTCCGTAGTCTCATGAGATACAAGTGCACAACCTAGCAAGATAGTTTACCCATGATGATTGACACCGACAAAATTGGCAAATAGCAAGTCATAATCGTTTGTCAAGTAAGTGGTATCGAAGCATACTACATCCCCAAATTCTTCATACGCCACTCTACTTCTTGCATCTACCCATAAAACATCTTTTAAATACCCAAATTCATCTTGACGATGTATATGAAGAAACTTTGATTGTCTTCCGTCATTTTACTAAAATATAACAGCATGGCATTATCGTTGCCTTCTCCTAACTTAAGTCGGCGTTTCTTTGCCAAAACATCATGCAAGTCTTTCTCTCTGTTACAGCCATGTTTTCCAACCCATTCCTGTCCATTGCAAGACTATGATGAATCATCGACACCGGAACCCCCAACCGCACTATCGTTAAACAATCTTCTTCTAATAGTTGTATTCAGTTCTTGTCTCCGATACTTATGTACCGTGCCTTTCGAGGGGTCGGATTGTGGTTTAAATGCTCTAGGACAACCTTCTTAACTTCCCATTCATTCTCCTCATTTACACTTGCGAACATCATAACAGGGTATTCACATTTCTTGGTCTTCCTCAAAGACACTTCCCATTACTTTCAACAACAATCCTCTTACCTTTTATAGTACGACGGTTGTCTGGTCTACCATGAACATTCACACTTCCATGTGTAGTGACACCTAACCTTTTCCATACCACACTTCTGCTTGAAAGATCCACCAGACCTTACTACACAAAATCCATTTTGCTTCCCGTAGTTCTCAAAGCATGATTCAACTTCTTCTCACGTACCAAAAATCATGCCAACACTTCGAGCTTTCGTCTCCTTATCTAACACACCCTAGGATGGTGTCCCTAACATCTCACCTTCCATCGCTTCTTCATGAACTTTATCCACATCGTCCACCAACGTATCAGAAGATACCACACCTCCTTATCACACATTTTAACCATCACCCGAAATATCACCAATCAGAAACACAACAGCATGTGAACACAAGCACAATACCAAGTGAAATATTTATACTTCTAATTTTTAGTCATGGAATCAACTAACTCACTATGGTTCAACATTTTCCAAATCATACTTGTAATGGTCTACTCTACTCTGTGCTATGAGTCAATTGTGGTAATCAGAAACACAACAGCATGTGAACACAAACACAATACCAAGTGAAATATTTTTATTTGTAATTTTTAGCCTTCAAATCAACTAACTTACTTCAAATATTAAAGCTACCTGAAAAAAAATGTGTTCAAATATTTCTATAATTTAAAACCGTTTGATGCAATTAATACTAATGTTACAAAAAATATCTCCAATCACAAACACAACATCAATTCACATAGTTTAACTAATTACTTATCATTTTATCAAAGATGCACCTTATATGGAGAGATCATTTACTTTAACATCAATTCACAATGTATGCCCTAATACTTTGCTATTAAATTTCCGACACATTTAGTAACCCCAAATTTTAGCATTAAATTTTCTACCACATTTATTAACCCTAATATTTGCAATTAATTTTGTGCCACATTTAATACACCAAAGTTCAATTACACTACACTTTTGTATCGTACCTATATTGCATTGTTCATCTCTGAATTATCTGATTTTTCATTCTTCTCACCACAGCTCTCCTCTACCTCCATGAAAGCGCATTGTCTTCTCCAAATTTCCCCAATACACAGCACAACAACAACAAAGGCGAGGCCTTTTTTCTACAATTCAACAACACTTAATTTCCCCCTTAATTTTGGTTTTTATTTCTCGCCATAATTTGCGTCAAGTTATTCATCTCCCAATGATACTAATTTCTCTTCTCTTGGTTTTCTTACCGTTGTTGTCCAGTCACTTTGTCCCCATTCCCTTCTATTCCCATTTTATTCCCTTTCTCAAACTCAAAAGGGTGAATAAAATAACTTATTTATGGACTTTTACCTTTTAAGAAGATTACTTTTTCAATATTTTATTGCTGATATGCGAAATTCCCCAATATAGGATATATTTTTATCACTACTCTAATCATACATAAGCCTAACCAAGCTTGCTTAGTGGAGGTGGTGGGGAATTGACCTTGTGACCTCAAGTCACAAATTCAAACCCCACTACCTACTTGTCCTTGGGAGTAGGAATTCCCTTATATCCCCCCTACTCTCAAGCGTTGACCTATGTAGTTGGGCTGGCTAACCTGCAAGAAGTGCTGGTCCAATATGGTCCTTCTTCTTACCAAGGGGTCCCCAATGGGGCCAAAAAAAATCATACATAAGCCTTGGCATAATCTTTAACCAATACCACAAAGTTATACTCGTTTAATAGTTATATATTGATGAACAAAAATAAAACCTATTACTACTGTAAATTATGATCCTTGCTTTTTACAAAATAATGGCCTTAGTGTTGGAATATATCCGACGAACAATCAATATCATGATAAGATAGTGCTAGGAAAATCAAAGATTTAGGGAAGATAAAGAACACTTGAAAGACAAAATTTTTATTTATCAATTAAACTATACCAAACCAATTCTTAACCATTTTTACATGGAACAAGATCATCCGATAAGATTTTCAATGATAGTTCGTTCTTTAAGAAGACCTATTGCTACTGCTAGAAGAAAACAAGAAAAACCTTGGTCTTGAACTACCATAGCTAAGTGTGGTGCCTAATGTAATTGGTTAACAACACACAACCTAAAATAGA